>OY728167.1:588015444-588157444 GCA_963277665.1 Viscum album
TTCCATGTGGATTTTTCAGGTACGACCCACCAAAAGTAAACCTCCACTTGGAAATTGGGAGTGGGAAACACCATACCATAACCTCCAAAGAGAAGTTAAGGGGGTAGGGACTACCCGAACCATAACCTCCCATGAGAGGTTATTGTAACGCCCCGACCCCAGTTACCTAGAGTCGGTGTATTATTTTAATACATTGGCATGATTACAAGGAATCAAGTCCAGAAGGACCAATCGGTTTAGCAGTATTAAAAAAATAGATTGCATACATTAATGTTATATTAAACATCATAACATACAAAAAAACATAAATAATCCTTCATGAATTCCATTATTCCCTTGGCTTAACCCTGCATATCAATCACAATACACTTCTTGGAATCCTGGTAAAAATAAAACATAGAAAGGGATGGGCTCAGATGCTTAGTAAGGATAACAATACAGTAGAAACTTTCATAAATAAGTGCAAAAATTTAAGTCAATGTATAACTAAAACAATAGAATTTTAAACTTGAACTTCAGCATAATATGGAAAAAATAAATTGAATTAATGCCATTTACTTATTCACATGGATATTCTACTAGTAGAATAATCACATGCAATCTCACTAAGAACTTTCATAATGATGTAATGAATAATGCCAAACATTAATTTCTGTGTCAAGGACTAGTGCCAAGACCTAAGGGATAACTGTAACCGAAACCTAACCCGGTGAGCCTCTATAACCGGACTCCTTCCCGGAGAGCCTCTGTAACTGGACTTCAACCCGAAGTGCCTCTAATAACTGGACCCCAAACCAGAGTTCCTCTAATAACCAGACACCAACCCAGAGTTCCTCTAATAACCGGACACCAAATCGGAGTGCCTCTAAAAACTGGAAAACAACCATGAGTGCCTCTAACAACCTAACACCAACTCGGAGTGCCTCTAATAACCGAACACCAACCCAGAGCGCCTCAAATAACCGGACACCAACCCCGAGTGCCTCAAATAACTGGACACCAACCCGGAGTGCCTCTAATAACCAGACACCAACCCGGAGGGTCTGCTGCAACCGGACCCCAACCCGGAGGGCTTACTTTTACCGATCCCCAACTCAGAAAATACTATTCCAACACATTCATCTTAAGAAAAAGATGAAATATAATGTAAACATTCGTATTAAAACTAGCATACGAAATTCCAAAACATTAATCATAAACCATTAATGGAATAAAAATAACTCATCCATAGTTAAACATATCACAACACCTAAAATACAATATGGAATATTTGTATCATAATAAATCAACTTCAATCAAGTGTAAAATTTATCAAAGGATGTGGACATAGATGAAATCAAAACTATTTGAGAGAAATATCTCTTTTTTTGAAATCATTTAAAAGTAAAATAATTATAAAATAAAACATTTACATTGAAAATATTCTTATAAGCTTGTAAGGGAACCGTCAAAGATTTTATAATGGAGGAAAATAGCCGCACCCGCCGTATAAGTTAAAAAGACATTCTTACATTAATTCTGTCGAAAAGGTTAAAAAAGACCTTGTTTTGAAAACAACAGAAGATTCCTTTATAAACTTTTTATAAAAATTAAAACAAGGGTATAAATGACATTAACCCATATTCTGTAAACTATTAAGAATTTTTTTAAATACATTTTTAAGAAACCTGGATGTGGATGATAAAGAGGTCCCAGCAGATAATTACATATAAACAACCTCGGATAATGAAGTTATTGTGAAATAACCCTTACCAATTTGGTAACATATGAAACATACACCCCATGAAAGAGGTATCATACAATGAATATGTAAATACACATAAATTAAAGTCTATTACACAAAGAATACAATTATGGGCAGTACATACACCACACAAAAGGTAATAGTGGCAATATGGCATGAATCTCACGGGAATAAGGAGTGAGATTAAAACCCTTTTCCTTGCACTTTCCTTTAGTCGAGGGTACGTTTAGCCTTATGTATGAAGACTATAGTATGTTATTAAATTATACCAGAACCATATTGATATTTATGATATAATAAATTATTCATTTAAGGATTTATACTACCAATTTAATAATAATTTCCATGTTATATTAATATTTTGGGTAATAATCGCTTTCTTTATCGTATGTGTTTTAACTTGTTACTCTTGATTGTATCACATAGATCATGATTTAAATAATTCCAGAAAATAAAACATGATTTATTTATCATATATATTTATAATATAAAAATTTATAATAGACGTATATGTGAAATGGAAAACACTGTTTATGGAGACGGTAGTCCGTACGTACGAATAAACGATGTTTCTGTTTTCATATAATTTTGAATGGAAGTAATTGAATAAGATATATAAGTACATAAATACTTATATATATAAATATATATCTCCAGTAGAATTATTATTTCATATATTACATACTTATTAGAAATATATATTTTTATAATCGTCATTGAATGGTGAACTTGGAAATGAATCTCATCGCGCCATGGAGACTGTAATCCGTACGTATGCACGAGCGAAAAATATCATTTTTTTGATATTAATATAATATATAATTGGATGGTCTATAATATATTCAAAATACTTATCATGTTATATTTATTATTTACATTAAATACACATCATTTTTATACCCATCCAAATAATAATGTATTGAATAAAAATTACACCACAACGTGGAGACGATAAGTCGTACGTACGCACGTGTGGTGACATGTCATTAAAAGGGTGGATAGAATAATGAATTTTGTTGTACCATAATTATAATAACATCAAAATATATAGAATACACAGGATTTATTATTTTAGAAGGAAACAACAAAGAAATAGGATGTGGAAGAAGAAATGAACATGAAAGAGGGTTGTGAAATCATTACCTCTTCTTCGGGTTCTTCCTTTTGATTTGATCAAAATGGATCTTTGGTTAGATTTTAGATCAAACTAAGGCCTCTATGTTGAAGGGAGGATAGTTGATAGGGTATTTGGGCAGGGGTTGGCCGAGCCAAATGGCTTAGAATGTGTGAATTAGAGAGAAGGGGGAGTGCCCTTTTATAAGAGGGGTGAGGGGCACCTTTGGAAAAAACATAAAATGATATTTTATAATAAATTCATAATCAGTTTATAATGGCTCCAAAGATGATTATTTAAAGTGTAAGGTGGGTATAGGTCGAAAAAACTCATCCAATAGGTTTTAGAAATGTTTAGGTTACCATTTTAACCTTATCGTTTAGATTTAACTCGATGTTAAATAATTTATCTGTTACCATGTCTTCTTGCATTCTTACACTATATGGTTAATAAATGTACTATATAGTACCAATATAACCCCAATTTGTTCATTAATGTCATATATATTATTATATAAGTCGTTTTTCTGAACCATATATTTTTAGGACCATTATATCAATTAATAATATAATATTTTGTTACGAACTATTTTATGTCAATTTTGACACTATTTGGTATTTGTTTTTTTTTGTTAAAATAATAAAAACATGATTACTTCAAAAAAATACACTGAATCAATAATAACATGTAATATTCACCTAGAAAATTCTTGGATGTCATATGAACTTTGAAATTATATTTATTTTAATATTGATAATACCATTTATTTGATTCTTTCATGAATAAGGTAATTACTGCATCATCATTGTGTCATAAATAAATTTATTTATTTAATGTCTAAAAATTATAAATAAAATAACAAGATGTAGGAAATATTTTTAAATTTATAATGAATATTTATAATTGAATTTATCTTCTGTAAAACCCTATTTTAAAAATGTTTTAGTTATTAAACTTCGATTTTAACTCTCTTAACTCTTCTTTGAATTAAATAATAATAAATGTCCTAATCTAATCCAAGTGGACCTAAATGATAATATTTTATTTATAAGGTTGTTTTTGGTCGAGATAAACTTTTCCAATAGGATTAGTACATGTGTGAGGGTAATATTAATATCATTTTTACCCTTAATTACCCTATTTACATTTAGTCGTGGAAAATAAAAGTAAAAAGTTACTATTCACCAAAAATTATTTTCATCTCATTGTATGACATTTTACTCCGTCATATTAACTGTGTCTCTTGGATTTTTGAAATTCAGCTCACAGAAGTGGTAAAATTATGATTTATGTGAATTTGCAAAAGCTCCTAGGAGGTGGGTAAAATACGGTGAAAAGTTCAATAAAATTTTTATATATCTCAAATTATTATAAATTGACTCCAATGAATTAAATTTAACTTATATAGGTATTATTTATCTATTTTGACATTAAATAATTTAAATAAAATAAATAATTATTTAAATAAAAATTCGGTTTTAAACTGTAACTCAGTGTTTTTCACTATTCATCAAAAATTAAAAGTTTTATGAAAAATACCAAAAATTAACCCTATGATAATTTTTATATCCCGAATTCAATTATGAAGTCTATATTACCAAACTCAAAACATATCAGTTTCATTTATAAATTTAAAATTAATTCTCGCTGTCAAAACAAATAGCGTGTTTCTAAGAAATAATAACTATCAAAAGATTGACACTTACTTATTTTCAGTTTAAATGTGAAATTATGTCCAATTACCAACATTGTGTTAAGTGGTAAAAATATATTCTAAATATACTATTATACCAGTCAAATTCCTAATTTATCACTATTAATTATTTCTATTAAAAAAGTTGTTTTTAATTAAAATTTAGTAATTTGTAATATTCATCAAAATATGAAAGTTATCCGAAAAGTACCAAAATTTCACCCTAAGGTAATTTTGATATTATGAATCCGAAAATGATGTTCATTTTGAAATATAGAATGTATAAAATTTAAAAAAATGGGTATTAATATTCTTAACAGCTAGTATGATTGGTTGTGGTGTGTTAGAACTCGAAGTTTCATATAACACATGCTATTTTATTATTCAAAGAGAAGCGTACCATGAAGGCTTGGGGTGTTACATTCTCCCCTCATTCAATAAATTGTGTCCTCGCAATTTATGCTCGGTATTGGAAACTTGGGGTTGACATTTGAAAATATCATAGTTGAAATCCCACATCGAAAATTTGATTAATGAGGCCCCTATTTAAAATAAAGAGGTGTAAGTATGAAGGTTACCTAAAATAACACATAATAGGGTTCCATGTAGGAAAATATGGATATGCAATAGAAATAAAACCATCAATATCTGATGGAGAGTGGTAGAGAATGTGGCTTTGAAAAGGCCAATAATCCCAAAGCCATAAATTTGTGACGATCTAAGGTACCATCTAGGAAAACATTTTTGTTCTATGTTCATGTTCATAATATTGAATAATTTAATTATGAGATTGGCTAAGATCATAAGGAGATATACATACATTATAATTAGAGTTTTATCTATTAATAAATTTCTACCACAAACTCATCCTTCACTACAAAACATAATACAACTCAAAAATATTCTATTTATCCTAATCGTATAGGGCTCCAAATATAATGAATGTATAATTCACATTCCAGACCCATTATAAAATGAAAATTCATTATACAATCCAGGGACTTCATGTAGTCCAATGGTAGGCGATAAATCCCAATCGTGCTATGGCTGTGGGTTCGATTCCCGCAGCTTTGTCCGACGCGATGGGTTGTCACACGGTCTGTGAGTTGTCCTTTTATAAAAATTCAAAAATAGCCTTTCAAACTTAATCCATTACAACCATTTGACTTATCCAAAATACTACTATCCAAACTCATATTCTAAAATTTATAAGGAAGTTAAACACAATGAAGATCCTTTTTCCATGTAATAACATGTGAACACCATCACCATGTATTATTTTAAAACATGGTAACATTTTAAATTACCATAAAACCTTATTGATTACATTCATGCTCCCTTATTATTTATAGAATATTGGACATACTTCATCCATCTAAAAATGTTTTAAACTCCATCAATGATGGAATATAAAAATCTTTAATCAGTTTCATGGAAGTCAAGAATATCCAATATAATTTACCCCAATCAACCATATCTTATTAAAAAATCAGTACCTCAATATTAGGACCTTATTAAGGTTTATATTTCCTTCAACAATGTAATTTCCAAAACGTTTAACTCTTTGTAGCATCACTTTTCATAGTACCATAAAATCTCAAATCCTCAATGAAATAGTACTACAGTACAATCCTTATTTATTTCCAGTACGTCATTGATACAACACTTCAATGAAATTATTCCAAAATAAAAACCTAAGAACACTAGTCATTCCTCTTAATTTGTGGTAGTATCATAACATGATTATTATTCAATAGCATTATTTGCAGCATAGTCTGATGACTAGGACATTGGTTTGCATAGTGTCCATACTCTTTACAGATGAAGCATTATACATTTGAAACCTTTTTCTTACCGTTGTAGTCACGTACTTGGTTTCCTTTTTCTCCACACTTATAACATACACCCATTACCTTCACGCATTTTCCAAGGTGATTCTTTCCACAGTTATCACATATGGAAAAATCCTTATTTACCTTATTCCCTTTATTAGTCTTTCTCCCTACCATCCTTTCTTTCTATGGCTCCCCTTCAAAGCCATAAGACTTCCAGAATTCTTTATTTATCTTATCTACACATGATACTATATCTTCATATGATGATAATATGTGGGAGACTATTTCCCTTCAAAATTATGGATTAATACCATGTATGATATGATCTTTCTTACTCATTAGATCATGCGTATTTCTGGAGTTCACATTCCTTCTAATGGGTTCCATTTCTAAACAAATGCATACACTATATTAGTTTATGGATAGAAAAACCTAATCCCAAACATATTAAACACTTAACATAAGTTAAACTATTTATGTATATAATCTATAATCATAAAAATGTATTCTTTTAGGAAGTCTATACTCATAAAACATTCATAATGGTTTGTAAAGAAAATGAGAATTATCCGAAGCATATCCCTCGGGAGTGTCGTAACCAAGAGTGCAGTAAGGCCCATTGTCGTGCATGAGTTCCCATTCGAGTCTAGCTCAAAGCAGTGTTTTTGGGTTTTACCCCTAGGTACATCTGTTCCAGAGCCTCCTCTACCTGCTCGTATCCAAACCGGGATGTATTACTCATAAAACTCACAAAATCTCTACAATATCATAATTCTAGGAAGTTCTTCTCTACTAATTCTCAATGTCTATATTAGGGCTATGTTCTCTAATGAGAGTTTATCTAAATATAGCATCCAAGTTTTTTTCTAAACTTCTTATAATACCAAATTTAACGCCCCAACCCCAGTTACCTAGAGTCAGTGCATTATTATAATACATTGGCATGATTACAAGGAATCAATTCCCGAAGGACTAATCAGTTTAGCAGTCTTGGAAAATAGATTACATACATGAATGTTACATTGCACATCATAACCTACAAAACAACATAAATAATCCTTCACGAATACCATTATTCTCTTGGCTTAACCCTGCATATCAATAACAATACACTTCTTGGAATCCTGGGAAAAATAAAACAAAGAAAGGGGTGAGCTCAGATGCTCAGTAAGGATAAAAATATAGCTAAAACATTCATAAATAAGCATAAACATTTAAAGAAATGTATAACTAAAACAAATGACTTTTAAACATGAACTTCAGCATAATATGGAAAAACTAAAAGGAATTACTGCCATTTACTTATTCACATTGATATACTACTAGTCGAATAATCACATGCAATATCACTAACCACTTTCATAATGATGTAATTCATAATGCCGAAATTTAATTTTTGTGTCAAGGCCTTGTCCCAAGACCTAAGGGATATGTGTAAACGGAACCCAACCTGAAGATCCTCTTTAATCAGACTCCATCCTAAAGAGACTCTATAACTGGACTCCATCCCGGAGAGCCTCTGTAACCGGACTCCAACCCGGAGTGCATCTAATAACCAGACACCAACCCGGAGTGCCTCTAATAACCAGACACCAACCCCAAGTGCCTCTAATAACCGGACACCAACGTGAAGTGACTCTAATAACCGGACACCAACCCGGAGTTCCTCTAATAATCGGACACTAACCCGGAGTGCCTCTAATAACCAGACACCAACCCATAGTGCCTCTAATAACCAGACACCAACCTGGAGTGCCTCTAATAACCGGACACCAACCCAGAGGGTCTTCTATAACCAGACCCAAACCCTAGGGTATTACTTTTACTATTCCCCAACCCAGAGCATACTAGTCCAACACATTCATCTTAAGAAGAGGATGAAATATAACGTAAACATTTGTATTAAAACTAGAATACAAAATGCCAAAAAATTAATCATAAACCATTAATGGCATAAAAATAACTCATCCATAGTCAAAAATATCACAAATACTTAAATACAATATGGAATATTTGTATCATAATAAATCAACTTCAAACAAGTGTAAAATTCATCAAAGGATGTTGACACAGATGAAATCAGAACTATTTGAGAGAAATATCTCTTTTTTTGAAATCATTTAAAAGGTACATAATTATAAAAGGAAAATTTTACTTTGAAAATATTATTATATGCTTGTAAGGTAAGCTTCAAAGATTTTATAACGGCTAAAAATATCTACACCCTCCGTATAAGTTAAAAATACATTCTTATGTTAATTCTGTCAAAAAGGTTAAAATAAGACATTGTTTGGAAAACGAAGTTAATATTCATTTATAAACTTCTTATAGAAATTTAAACAAGGGTATAACTGACATTAACAAAAATTCTATAAAATAATAAGAATGTTTTTAAATACATTTTTAGGAAACATAGATGTGGATGATAAAGAGGTCCCAATAGATCATTACGTATAAACAACCACGGATAATGAAGAGATTGTGAAATAACCCTTACCAATTTGGTAACATACGAAACATAAAACCCATGAAAGTGGTATCATACAATGAATATGTAAACACACAAAAATTAAAATGTATTACACAAATAATACAATTATGGGTAGTACATACACCACACAAAAGGTAATAGTGGCAATATGGCATGAATCTCATGGGAATAAGGAGTGAGATGAAAACCCCTTACCTTGCACTTTCCTTTAGTCGAGGGTACATTTATCCACCTTTATGAAAACTATAGTATGTTATTAAATTATACCAGAACCATATTAATATTTATGATATCATACATTATTCATTTATGATTTTATACTACCCATTTAATAATAATTTCCATGTCATATTAATATTTCGGGTAATAATCGCTTTCTTTATCTACGTCTTTTAACATGTTGATCATGATTGTATAACTTAGATGAAGATTTAAATAATTAAAAATATAAAACATGATTTATTTATCACATATATTTAGAATATAAAAATTTATAATAGATATATATATGAAATGGAAAACACCATTTATGGAGACGGTAGTCTGTACGTACGCATAAACTTTGTTTCCGTTTTCATATATTATTGAACGGAAGAAAGTGAATAAGATATATATAAGT
This sequence comes from Viscum album, assembly GCA_963277665.1. Lineage (NCBI taxonomy): Eukaryota > Viridiplantae > Streptophyta > Magnoliopsida > Santalales > Viscaceae > Viscum > Viscum album. Next base: position 588,024,941 of record OY728167.1, read on the forward strand.
ACATAAATACTTATATATATAAATAAATATATCTCCAGTAGAATTATTATGTCATATATTACATACTTGTTAGTAATATATATTTTTATAATCGTCGATGAATGGTGAACTTGAAAATGAATCACATCGCATCATGGAGACGGTAATCCGTACTTACGCACGAGCGAAAATATCATCCTTTTGATATTAATATAATATATAATTGGATGTTATATAATCTATACAGAATCCTTATCATGTTATATTTATTATTTACATCAAATAAACATCATTATTATACCCATCAAAATAATAATGTATTGAATAACAATTACACCATGTCGTGGAGATGGTAATACGTACGTACGCATGTATGGTGACATATCATTCAAAGGGTGGATAGAATAATGAATTTCGTTGTAACATAATTATAATAACATCAAATTATATAGAATATACTGATGTTATTATTTTATAATGAAACAACAAAGAAAAAGTAAGTGGAAGAATAAAGGAACTTGAAAGAGGGTGGTGAAATCAATACCTCTTCTTCAAGTTCTTCCTTTTGATTTGATCAAAAGGGATCCTTAGGTTGGATTCTTGATCAAAATAAGGCCTCTAGGATTAATGGAGGATTGTTGAACGGGTATTTGGGCAGGGGTTGGCCGACCCAAATGGCTTAAGAGGTGTGAATTAGAGAGAAGGGGGCGTTCCCTTTTATAAGTGGGTGAGGGGCACCATAGGAAAAACATAAAATATTATTTTATAATAAATTCATATTCGGTTTCTAATGGCTCCAAAGTTGATTTTTTTTAAAGTCTATGGTGGTATTAGGTCGAAAAAAACTCAACCAATAGGTTTTAGACATGTTTAGGTTACAATTTTAACCTTATCATTTAGATTTAACACTAAGTTAAATAATTTAACTTTTACAGTGTCTTCTTGTATTCTTACACTATATGGTCAATAAACATACTATATACTACCAATCGAACCCCAATTGGTTCATTAATGTTATATATATTATTATATAAGTCTTTTTTCCGAATCTTATTTTTTTAGGACCATTATATGAATTAACAATATAATATTTTTTTTAAATACTATAGTATGTCAATTTTGACACTATTTGGTATTTATTTATTTGTTAAAATAATAACAACATGATTAATTCAATTAAAATACATTGAATCAATCCTAAAATTTCATATTCACCTAAAAAATTTGTGTATGTCATAAAAACATTGAAATTATATTTATTTTAATATTTATAATACCATTTATTTGATTATTTCATGAATAAGGTAATTACTGCATCATCATTATGTCATAAATAAATTTATTTATTTAATGTCTAAAAATTATAAATAAGATACCAGGATGTAGGAAATCTTTTTATATTTCTAATGAATATTTATAATCGAATTTTTCTTATGTAAAACCCTATATTAAAAATGTTTTAGTTATTAAACATTGATTTTAACTCTTTTAACAATTCTTTGAATTAAATAATAATAAATGTCCTGATCTAATCCAAGTGGACCTAAATGATAATATTTTATTCCTAAGGTTGTTTTTGGTCTAGATAATCTTTTCCAATAGGATTAGGACATGTGTGAGGGTAATATTAATATCATTTCTACCCTTAATTAACATATTTACTTTTAAACATGATAAATAAAAGTAAAAAGTTACTATTCACCAAAAATTATTTTCATCTCATTGAACCGCATTTTACTCCTTGATATTAACTGTGTCTCTTTGATTTTTGAAATTCAGCTCACAGAAGTGGTAAAATTATGTTTTATGTGAATTTGCAAAAGCTCCTAGGAGGTGGGTAAATGATGGTATAAGTTCAATAAAATTTCTATATATCTAAAATTATTATAAACCAACTCCAATGAATTATATTGAACTTATATAGGTATTATGTATCTATTTTGACATTAAATAAATTAAATAAAATAAATAATTATTTAAATAAAAATTCGGTTTTAAACTAAAACTCAGTTTTTTTCACTATTTATCAAAAATTAAAAGATTATAGAAAAATACCAAAAATTTTCACAAAGATAATTTTGATATTAAGAATTCAATAATAAAGTCCATTTTACTAAATTCAAAACATAGAAGTTGAATTTATAAATTTAAAATTAATTCCTGCTACCAAAACAAATAGCATTTTTTTAGAAATAATAACTATCAAAAGATTGACACTTACTTATGTCCAATTTAAATGTGAAATTATGTCCAATGAAAAAAAATTGTGTTAAATGGTAAAAATATATTCTAAATATACTTAAAAACCACTAAAATTAGTAATTTATCACTATTAATTATTGCGATTAAAAATTTTGTTTTTAATTAAAATTTAGTAATTTTTACTATTAATCAAAATATGAATGTTATCCGAAAAGTACCAAAATTTCAGCCTAAGATAATTTTGATATTTTGAATCCAAAAATGATGTTCATTTTGAACGATAAAATGTATAAAATTTCAGTGGTCATTACTATTCTTAATGGCTAGTTTGATTGGTTGTGGCCTGTTAGAACTCGAAGTTGCGTATAACACACGCTATTGTATTATTCAAAGAGAAGCGTACCGTGAAAGAATGGGGTGTTAAAGTTATGATGGTGGGGACCACCCAGGATGAAACCCTCCATTAATTGGGAGAAACCTCCAACTCCCACAATTAATGAGGGAGAGCCTCTTGACCTCTTGAATCTTAATTGTGCCAACATACATACCATTAATCATTCCAATGCACTGTATCCTTGCGCCAGTGTAAATTAATTGGATTTCCCCTTTTAAAATTAAGTAACAACATATTTGGAATTTAAAAAGGATCCTAATAAATGAAATGTCAGAAATTCCAACGATCGTTACCTACATCCCACATCTAATATATATATGGATCTTGGTATGAGGATTTGGGACAGATTCACCAAGCGACGAAGCACTGGTAAAGTGAAGCGACGCCCAACTCTTGGAGGATTACACTCTCCAATGAAGAACGTGTTCTTCCATGAAGAACGTTCCACCGATGAAGAATGCTAATGAGGAATGCTTTCGACTATGAAGAACAACCTCAACTTCAACTTCCTTTCTCGGAACTTCCTTTGACGTAGGACGTGTTCATCTAAAACAAAAAAAATCATTGCGGATGTCTTCCTTGAGGGATGGAATAATTTGTTACGGAAACGGCATGATGTTATTCATACTTGTATTTTTTTTATCCGCTTGAAACCACTCTAAACATGGAGGGTGCGAGCCAAACAAAAATGGCCCAACCCCTATGCCGATCTCCTTTAGTATTATTCGTTATGGATAATGAGGACAACCTACGTAGAGGAACACAAGAACGGAAATCGGCACCACTGCCAGCCGTGACAAAGGCAATGATGCACGACACCACCTCGCGGCACCGCCACCCTGACGCGCCCTCACAGCGGCCCCAACCGAGCCGCCCACACTCTTGCGGAAGCCTCGCAGTTACGTCGCCTTCTTGCCCCGTGCACCCCACCGTTCTGACCTCGTGGAACTATCCTGAGCAAACTTTTCCATGGCATTCGTCGGCCTCTTGAGCCCCGGACGAGCCGGCCTCCCTCACCCCTTATGGCACCCCGACCAAGAAGGCCACCCGCGCCCCTCACAGCGCCCTAGCTGAGTCGTCCTCCCGCACCCCTCACGGTTCACTCTGGGCTGATTCTCCCACATGGCGCCCTCCGGGACGAACCATCCTTGCAGCGACCCATGGACGATCCGTGCCCTCATGACCGGTCCTCGCCCTAACGGCCCTCCGTGACCCCTCGAGGCCTGCTGGGCTAGGTTCAGTGGTCCGGACAGAACTCAATGGGATGGCCCACCCAATGGGTTGAGCCAGAACCAACGGGTCTGGTTGGGTCGACCCGAACCGGGTCTTCCCAGACCAGGTTGGGCCTGGTTGGTCCGACTGGGTCGGACTGGAACCGGGCCCACTACGAACCCTTTACTTTATTTTGGCCATATCATTGGCACTGGACGTCCGTTTGACGAACTGTTAGAGGTTCTAGTAATCATGGAGCATGATGGTCCCTTTTAGTATACCCCACTAGAGTTTTGGGTGAAGTTGAGATACGGTCAGGTTAGATCATGCAAAAATCCAACCAAGCCCCTGAGACTAAATGGCTATTAACTCACAGACCAGGTGTCTGATTAATGCACCATCTATTGAGTTGAGACCCCACTAACATGTCGGATCATTGGGATACTTATTTGTGGGACTTCGTGATAGTTGGAGTATCGACCAACAGCTCATAGAGAGGATTCGTCCAGTGATGAGAGAGCCTAGTGCAGAGACCTAGTATCTAGCTAAGACTTGAAGACTGGTGACTGATTGACTCGGAGTGACTCGACTAGCCCAGTGGGGAGTTCCTGGTTGTGGCAGGAGACCCATGGAGGTGGAGCACCTAGTTGTGGAGGCAGACCCGCAGTACTCGACAGAAGGAGTACCTTTGCAGGCTATGAGGGGGAGCGCCTGGTTGTGGTGACATAACCATGGTGGGGAGCACCTCTATGTGACACAACAGTCCCATGGTACTCGACAGGAGTAGTACCATAGTATTCTATGGTTAGTGGGAAGTGTGCTTGGTGTCTTGGTAGACCCAATGAACTCAAAAGGGGAGGATTTTTCTAGCAGTCATGGTTTTGATTATGTGAATAAAATCCTCTTTGAGATGAGTCTGTACATTTGTGTTTTTCTCATTATTGATATGGATCACTTGATAACATAGGTATGTGTATAGTCATATACTTAATTATGGTTATCTGTTGATTTCAGACATTGTGGTTTATCCTTGTTGTATTTTGTGAGACCTTGAGGTTCATGAGTTCCCTACTGAGTATCATTATACTCACCCATTAATGGGCTATGACCACACCTTGTTGTGTTGATTTTAGAAGACAGACAACACTGACTAAGACTTAGAGTACCAGGACTGGACGGTAACTAGAGGTGGACCTTATGATGAGTCGGTACACTGAGGAGATTGATGGATGTGGAGTGTTGAGAAGGCTATATGTACCTACCCTTCTGGTAGGAATCCTAGAGGATGACCCATCAGATATTTTTCCATTCTTCAGTTGTACTTGTACTTCCAATTCCTTGTACTTTACAATTGTGATTTTATTTTCGACCCATTTTACTTTTCATCAGTCATTTTTTATATAGTTTACTTAGTGTTTTGTTTCCTGTTGTGTGATCTTCTGCATGAATTTATAGTTTATAAATGAAATTTCGTCCATGTTTTTGGGAATTATGACTTGGGTTCTAGTCGCGAGCCCCTGGGTTATGGAATGAGGGCTTGGAGTAGTCACATCATGGGCCCTGGGGGACATGTCACGACAAATTGGAATTAGATGAGTCGATTATACCGCAGAACATAGGACTCTAATATTTATTTTATATGACGAAATAGTTTTATGGTTTGTGAGTGTGGTTCTCAGTTCAGGTAGTCTAGTGTTGGGGCGGCGACCGATGTATCCATACACCAGTACCCTGCCTTCTGATTTCCGACTCAGTGCACGAAAACACTGATTGCGTGTGTGTTTTCTTTGTGATTTTTTATGTCAGCTCACCAGGTCATCTCAACAGGTATATTCTTATGACTGTGTAACATCTTTTTCTTTTAGGATTCCTCCATGTAGACATCCAGTTAGTGTTCCGAGAGTTGTATGCACTGACAGCCCACCGAGCGATTAGGCTCTGGTGCAGGACCATCTTACTATGATGACACCTTCAGGTGGTGTAACAGCAGCAGCACCACCCGTTGGGATGCATATACCACCAGCCACAATGGTGGATGTAGTACGCTGACTGAGCACGTTGAACAGGTTCCGATAGTATATTTCTATGAAGTTTCAACCCGAGACAGATTCCCATCCAGCTGAGTGCTGGATGGAGGCGATTTCTAATGTTTCCCATCTAGTTGAGACACTAGTAGAGTAGACGGTGATCTTAGATACTAGCCTTTTTCAGTGAGTGACCATGTGGATGGTTTGCTTGGTGATGAGGCATCAGTACGTGGACCGTTTCTTGATATAGTACCTTTGGGTAGTGTGCCATCTATATCACTACCTTTTGGTCAGCAATTACAACTAGTAGTTCCAGTAGAGGACACATATAGGATTAGTGCCTTACATATGTTTCAACATCAGATACCCCTCAGGTTCTGAGGTGAGCCCGACTCGCAGGCGGCTAAGGACTGGCATGAGGAGGTAGATGAGAGTTCTCCAGAACTACTACAGCTTTGGCAGGAAACATGTCGATATCTAAGTATTCATTGTGGCGTAAAGATATGTCATGGATCTCGATGAATACGATACGATTAGTTCTTCAGGGCTCGAACATCTGAGAGAGGCATGTTTAAAGGACATCCAAGCCCACACTATTCCTATATCCATTCCTACTTATTCTAGGTTGCTGGAGAGAACCTTTTTATTCAAATGTTCATTGGATGAACAGATACAACCAGTGAATGTTAGTATTGGGAAACAGGGAACTGGCTCCAGTCTCAGAGATATGAGCGTGAAAAATGTTTCAGAAAGAGGATGTGTTAAGGATTGATGAATCTGTAGGGTAGCAGATGTAGAATCAGAGCTAGGAGAGCAGCATGTGGTGGTGGACATTCCGACATGCTACAACCACCCTCTTTTGTGGACCCTGCCAAGATTAGGGAGCTTGAGGACATGGGAAGAGAAGAGTTTCATGCGGTCAAGGAATGTGACCCAAGGGCTCTAGGAATGATTCAAGGTACGGTATATGTCTACTACTAGATTCTGTATCAATGGACATAGGTACCAATCATTCCTTACTTCCATGAATCTTGTCTAGGACCTAGAGTTTCTGGTTAAATCATTGACTTGACCCTCACCTCCGGAGATACCTTTGGGAGGACAATCGATAATCACACTTACGCCGACAGTGTGATATGACCCTTGAGGTGATAGTTTCTGTTTGAACCTCTTGGTGGAATTTGTGATGCCATATGATGTTAGTTTGGGTATGGAATTCACATCCACAGTTCAAAATCAGAATAACTGTATTAGGCAAAGAGGTTTTGGTTTAACTACAGCGTTGGGATGGGGTTTTCCTTGGTTGGTGAAAAAAAAGGAAACTCAGGGAGCACAGGATAAACTCATGCATAGGAGGGTTCATACAATAACTTGTGAGTCAGACAACCTCACCCTCATTGCAGTAGAGGTTGACATTGAGATAGTCTTTACTCTTGGGAATGGAAACATGGTAGCAGACGCACTCAGCAAGAGGTCTGGCCTGCATCTACTGAGTGAGGAGAGATAGAAACTGGATAATTTATAGATATCCTTTATGGATAGAGATGGAGCAGCCTTCCTTCAGTATCTTACACTCACTCCTCCACTTCTTCAGCGAGTCAAGTAGGCACAACATGGGGACACTGACTGTGAGGCATGACGGGCTCAGATATCCATAGGGCATGAACCTGATGAATTTTTTAATGGTGGGGAGCATGTCATCCTCTTCAGGGGACGTACAACGGTACCAGTGTCACTTAAGGAGGAAGTATTGAGAGAGTTCCACACATCCTCTCTATCGGTACATCCAGAAGTTGCGAAGATGTACCAGGATCTCAAATGATAGCACTGAAGGTCGGGAATAAAGAAAGCAGTGGAAGAGTTTGTCTCTCGATGCCTCATTTGTCAGGAAGTGAAGGTGGAGCATTAGGTACCATTAGGATTGGTTCATCCATTAGACGTCCCAAAGTGGAAGTGGGAAGGGATACCCCTGGACATCATGATAGGACATCCACATAAATCTAGAGGACATGACTCGATTTGGGTGATCGTGGAACAACTAACCAAGTCAACCCACTTCCTACTGATCCGCGAGCAAGGTTCAGTAGAGAGAATGGGACGCCTATATGTGAAAGATATTGTGCGGATACATGGAGTACCCACTATGATTTTCTCTGATCGTGATACATGTTTTACTTCCCTGCTGTGGAAGGGGTTGTAGGAGGCTTTCAGAATTCAGCATCGTCTGAGCACCGCCTTCCACCCGCAGACGGATGGCTAGACTGAGTGGACCATTTAGATCCTCGAGGACATACTGTGTGCTTGTGTCCTCCACTTCAGTCACAGTTGGGAGGATCAATTACCTTTGGGTGAGTTTTCAAACAACTACAACTTTCACTCCACCATTGGGATGTCACTTTTTGAGGCGTTATACGGGAGACCTTGAAGATCACCTTTATACTGCACTAACCCCGAGGAGACAGCACTAGTGGGACCAGAGATGGTACGGGCTACCACATAGAAGGTGTAGATCATCCTAGAGCAGATGAATATTGCACATAGTAAGCAGAAGTCATATGTCAAAAGGAGATAGAGGCCTCTGGAGTTTGAGGGTGGCGACCACGTCTTTCTACGATCTCACCTTGACGAGGTTTGTGGAGATTTGGCCAAGGTGGAAAGTTATCATCGAGGTTCAGCAGACCTTTCCAGGTCCTCAGCAGAGTTGGAGAGGTGGCATACTACTTTGATCATCCACCACAGTTGCACCGAGTGCACGACGTCTTCCACGTATCCCAGATGAGGAGATATGATCATGACCCTTCTCACATCGTCGGCCATGGTGAGATGGACATCGACGATGGGGCGACTTTTAATTAGGTTCCAATTGTTATTGTGGATCGAAAAGAGTGGGACCTTAGTGGATGTTCTATACCTCTAGTGTATGTTCTTTGGAATCACAAAAACCTCTAGGAGATCAGATAGGAGCGGGAGGCTCAGATGCATGCTTAGTACCCCCACTCGTTTACCTAGATGAGTTGTGGCTTACAAGGGCATAAATCCCAGAGGTGGGGAGACATTAAAGACCCGAAATGTCCAGGAATTTTTTTAAATAATGAGATTTTTACAAGTCTGCTAAATCTAACGGCGCGTGATTCCGAGGCCCGGAGTGCCCAGAATGATCCGTCGAAGTTTTGTTAAGCTTAAATTAATGCACGTAAGCAGTTTTCCTGAAAATTAGAATAACTCATAAACAGTTACTCAGATCAGAAATCTAAGGGCACCATTGTGCTCAGTATGGTGGGTTTACCCTAGGCCCTACATAGGAATGGTTGGCGCGGGTCTCCTGTGAGAAAACCCAAAATGGCATAATCATAAATTAAATAATTAAAGAAATTATTTTATTTTTCAAATTCTTATAACTCACAAACGGTATCTCGGATTAAAAACCTGAGACCACTGCTAAACTCATTAGGGTATATGTTCATTTAGCAGATACTCTCTTTGGATTGTGCAAGACATCAGAGATTGTTAGTTTTTGGCTGCAAATAAAATAATTAAGTGATAATTATTTTTTTGTAAAATTCATAACATCTAAAAGGTAACATGGAATGAAAATCTGAGAGTACCTTTGTGTTCATTATGGTCTGTTTTCCCTAGGAATAGTCTAACCTCGATTGGCGTGGGTCGAGGGTGACTGATAATAATTTTCTGAACTTTTTTTCGGGTACATTCAGTAAACAAGGGAGAGACATTTTATAACTTTTGAACCGATGCCCGGAATTGAAATATGAGGGCACCGTTGAACACACAACGCCGATATTCACATTAAGAGAACTTCACCGTGAAAATAGATGGACAAGGGATAAAGTTAGTTTTTAGGTATGTCATGGATATAATAAAATAAAATAAACTTCTATTTATTTTATTTTCAGCATCCATGTGGATTTTTCAGGTAGGGTCCAACAGAACTAAACCTCCAGGTAGAAGTTGGAAGTGGGGACCACCAGACATTAACCTCCCATGAAAAGTTAAGGTGGTGGGGATGACCCGAACCATAACCTCCCATGAGAGGTTATGGTGGTGGGGACACCCCAGGATGAAACCCCCCTTTAAATGGGAGAAACTCTCAACTCCCACAATTAATGAGGGAGACCCTCTTGACCTCCTCTACCTTAATTGTGCAAACACACATACCATTAATCATTCCAATGCACCGTGTCATTGTGCCAACATAAATCAATTCTTTTTACCCCTTTTAAATTATTTAATAAAGTCGTTTAATATTAGGAAGGTTCCTAATAAATGAACCATCATAAATTCCAATGATCGTTACCTAACTCCCCTCTCTCATATATATATGGAGCTGGGGAAGAGGATTTGGGAAAACATCACCAGGCGATGAAGCACTGGTAAAGTGACGCGACACCCAACACTTGGAGTATTATGCTCTCTAATGAAGAAGGTTTTCTTTCATGAAGAACGCTCCACCAACGAAGCACGTCGACGAGGAACACCTTCGACTACGAAGAACGACCTCGACATCAACATCCTTCTTTGGAACTTCCTTAGATGTAGGACGTGTTCGTCTACAATGAATCAATGTCCTCTTTCTTGGGCCAACGTTGACGAACAATGAGCAAGGTGAGGATTTATTTTGATTATGTTATTATTCCCTTGATTCATCCCTTCTAAAACAAAGAATCGTTGCGGATTTTTTCCTTGTGGGATGGGAATAATTTGTTGCGGGAAGGGCTTGATTTTCTTCATTCTTTCCTTCTGTTGAGCCATTTGCTACCACTATAAATGCGGAGGGTGGGGCCAAACTATCATGGCCCGACCCCTCCACCGATATCCTTTGGTGTTCTTCGTGATGGAGAAGGATGGAAACCCATGTGGAGGAGCACAATAACGGAGGCCCACAACACCGCCGGCCGTGACAAAGGCAACGATGCATGGCACCACCCTGCCACTCGGTCGTGACCTCGTGATAGCCCCGTTCGAGCCACCCACACCCTCACAGCGGACTTGTGGCTCCGCAGTCTACACATCCCGCACACCCTGTGGCTCCGCCGCACGCGCGCCCCGCGGCTCTGGCCTCACGGAACCCTCATGAGCTGCCCTGGCCACACCGGTCATCGGCCTCCTGATCCCCATCTGAGTAGGCCTCTCACGCCCCTCATGGCGCCCCAGACGAGGCGGTCTCCCATGCCCCTCGCAGCGCCCCATCCAAACCAGCCTTTTCCCTCACGGTTCCCTCTGGGTAGAGTCGCCTACATGGTACACTCTGAGCCGAACCACTCTCACGCTGACCCGCGGTCAGTCCACGCCCTCGCGGTCCTCCACGACCCCTCGCGCACTGTTGTGCTAGGCCCACCGGGCCAGACCAGACCCAACAGGTCAGGTCGGGACGACCTAAACCGGTTCGGCTCAGACTGGGTCAGGTCGGATCGGTTCGACCTAGTCGGACCAAACTAGGGCCACCTAGGACCCCATTACTTTCTTTTTTCCATATCTTTGGCATCGAATGTCCGTTTGATGAACCGTCAGCGGCGCTAGTAATTTTAGATCATGACGGTGCCTTTGAATATGCCCCTATGGAGTTTGTGGTATATTTGAGATACGATAATGTTGGATGGTGCACGAATCCAACCGAGCCCCAGTGACTAAATGGCTAATAACTCACAGACCAGGCGTTCAATTGATGCACCGTATGTTGTGTTGATACCCTTATGACATGGTGGAAATTTGGGATACTTCTTTAAGGGACTTTGTGAAAGTTGATGTATCAACCAGTAGCTCATGGATCAGATCATTCCAGCGACGAGCGAGGAGAGTGTGGAGACCTAGTAGCTGGCTGAGATTTGTCGACTACTTACTGATTGACAATAAATTACTTGACTAGCCTAGTGGGGAGTGCCTGGTTGTTGCGGAATAACCACATCCGAGGACTTCTTGGTTATAGAGGGAGACCCACGGTACACGACAGGTGGAGTACCTCGACAGGCTGTGAGGGGGAGCTCCTCTGTTTGACGTAGCAGACCCACAATACTCAATAGGTGGAGTACCTCAGTATTACAAGGATAGTGGGAAGCACGTTTGGTGTCGTGATAGACCCAATGTACCCAACAGAGGAGGAGTTCTCTATTAATCGTGGTTTCGATAATATGAATAAAATCCTGGTTGAGCTGAGTAAGTACTTTTATGTTTCCCTAATGATTAAGATGGATCACTTGATAACTTAGGTATATGTATGGTCATATACCTATGTATGGTTATCATTGGATTTAATACATTGTGGTTTATCCTTGTCAGATTTTGAGAGACCTTGAGGGTCTCACAATCCCTACTGAGTATCGTTATACTGACCCCTGCATGTGCTATGTCCGCACCTTGTTTTTTTGGTTGGAGACGATGGACAATGCTAACTGAAACTGAGAGTACCAGGATTGGACGGTACCCGGAGGTGGACCTTACGATGAGTCGGTACATGGAGGATACTGATGGACGTGGAGTGCTGAGGAGGAATTCTGTACCTACCCTTCAGGTAGGAATCCAGGAGGAAGACCCATCAGCTATTTTTCCTTTCTTCAGTAGTACTTTTACTTCGAGTTCCTTGTACATTACAGTTGGGTTTGTATTTTCGGCCCCTTTTACTTTTCACCACTATTTTGATACACAGTTTACATAGTTTTTTGTTTCCAGCTGTGTGCTCTGTTGTGTGTGTTTATAGGTTGTAAAGGCAATTCCTTCTCAGTTTTAGGGAATTACGCCTTGGGTGCTAGTCTCCAACCCCATGCCTATGGAATGCAGGATTGGGGTAGTCACGACATGGGCCCTGGGGGATGGGTCATGAAAAATATCATATCCTTATTAAACCCTAGATACAAAAAGAATGTCTTTACTGCTATCCAATAGATTTCACCAAGATCTTTTTGATAACATTTTATCACACTTAATGTTTAGGTGACATATGGCCTAGTGCATAGCATAACATATATGACTAACCCAATCACTGATATTTGTGGAATCCCTGTATTTATGTTTCTTTTCTCCTATGTATGAGGTCACATTTTATTAAAAATAGAAATTCCTTATGATGCTGGAAACAATTCCCTCTTGTATTGTTCCATACTTAATCTCTTCATTATTTTTCCAATGTTCGTACTTAGTCTTAGGAAAATAATCCTCTTAGATCTATCATAATGGATCTTGATCCAAAGAATATATTCTTCTTATCTTATGTCCTTTATAGAGTTTTATTTATTTAACAAATCCATAATAGACTGTATGTCTAGTATTTCAATTCAAATGAGTAATATGTCACCAACATACACTATTGAGAAAAATATTACTCTACCGCTAAACCATTTATATAAACACAATTCACATTAATTCTTTATTAAAAGTAATTCCATTAAAGTCACATCAATATGAATTTTCCATGACCTAGATTCTTTATTAAATCAACAACAGGTTCTTTTCATCTTACATACCTTATTTTCATCCTTTCGAGTATAGAACCTTTTGGGATGTGTCTTATAATCATCTTCCTAATGTTTCGCATCAAATAATTCTATTTTGAAATCCATTTTACAAATTTAATAATCCTATAAAGATAGAATGGGAATTATATTCTAATGTATTTTAGAAAATATTGAGGTGAAAAGGTTTCTCTATTGTTATTTCGATGGTGCTAATTAAATCCTTTTACAACTAGTCCTTCTTTATAGGTACTGACATGTCAATCTATGTCTAGTTTCATGTTGAATACCTATATTCAACTAATGGGAATTACATATAATGGAGTGTACACCAAAATCCATACATGATTTTGGAATAAGGAATATAATTTAGAATTTTTGGCTTCTTGTCATTTGGAATAATATTTTCCACTTACTTCTTCTTTTTTGGTTAGAGGATCATTATTATCAAATAATAACGAGTCACCATAATTTTGGACAATAAAACCATATTATTCTAGTTCTATAACCTCTCTAGTAATCCCATATATTAATGGTGTCTCTAGAATAATGTCTTCTTCCATAGGGATTTGTAGAATTTGTTCATATTCCAAATATTGAGAATCTTGAGTTTGGAATTCATTGAAGTATATCCCTATCCCACTATCAATTTTAGATATAATATATTTATTAGGAAATGTGGGTTGTTTTTCAAACACAATTTTTTTGTCAGAAGGATTGTATTGGTAGTATCCCTTTGGTTCTTTGGGATATCTTATAAAGATACGCATTCTTCCTCATGGTGTAAGATTATTACCTAAATAGGCCTTACCAAATTATTTTAAACCCCACACTTATAAGTAATATAACACGAGTTTCATTCCATTATTTAATTGGTATATTTTACTATATATTTATTTAGTGGGAACTTGGATTAGTTAGTATTCTTATGTATGTAACATGTATCCTCAAAAGGATAAAACAAGACTCTCATGACTCATCATCTATCTCACCATGTCCAACAAGGTTTGTTTTCTCAATTCAATAAAACCATTCCACTGAGGCCTATAAATAGGGGTGAGTTGAGGTAAAATCAGAATCTCTTACAAATTTTTAATGAAGTATTGATTATGATATTCTCCATCATGTTTTTGAAAATTTTTCTAATCTTCTTACCAAACTGGTTCTTAACATCATTCTTTTATTCTTTGAATTTATCAATAGAATCAAACTTATATATAATTATGTTTACATATCCATATCTTCTAAAGTCATCAATATAAGTTATGAAATATGAGTACCCACCCCTTGATTCAATGAAAAATGGTCCACACACACTGGTGTGAGATAATTAAAGAATCTATTTATCACTTTAACATTTCCCACTAAATAGGTATTTGGTCAGTTTTCCTTTTGAGAATGTGTGATGTACAACATGTTTTTTAGTTCAAAAAATATAGTAATATCCATGTTTATGTAATTTAGTCAAGCTCTATTCATTTACATGACCTATCTGGTGATTCCAAAGTTGGGTGAGGTATGATTAATTTTAAGTAGATTCGTTATCGATTTATATTTTTTGGTTCATGTAATCCAACACATAAATACAATTATGTAAAATATTTTTATCCTAAAAATAATTATATCTTTACAATGGATTAAAGGTTACATCCCAAATTTAAAAATTAATTCTTATGTGTCTTGTTTGGATACATAGATATTTGTTTGGGATACTTATGTAACATAAAACAACCCTTTAAAACCAAAATCGTTTCATTTGACAATGTGAGTTCATAGTTCTCGATAGCCACAAAAACAAGTATATATCCTTTTTTGCATGAAGCTATACCTCTCTTAAGTCATTATTTTTTAATCCACATGTGTTTTTATTGGAATTCATATGTGACCAACACCATCTATATCTAATACCAAATTTTTAAAAACATAAAAATTGTTCTCAATTGAAAATAGACCAAAACATTCCCAATTTTCCATTGGATATTTGTAGTTTTTCATCCAATATCCTATATTTCTAAATGAAAAATATTCCCTTACTCCCCCCTTCATCTTCCTCTTCTTAACATTGAATGATGAATCTCAGGGTTAATGTTATTCACTTTTCCTTTCTGTTTTTCACCATAATGACCGTAGATTTTTCATGATTCTAATTCTTGTCTACATGGAGATGGAGAGTAAATAAGATCTATTAGAAAGTTATAAATGTTGTTCATAATAAAAATTACAATAAAGCTAGACAATCACTAAGGGACTGATTCCAGAATGAGTTTGGTGACCAGTTTTTTAGGGACATTAAGCCATAGAACCTATAACCTCTCAATTTATCCTAAGAGTTTGACTATGTGAGGCCAAGAAGTTGAACCCTCCCCAATATTTCACTAAAAATTTCCATGTAAATATAAAACCATTCTGGTATAGCTTTATCTTGTTAATGAACATATAGGTTCTCAGGCATTCTATACACATCAATATTTTTATGAGACTTCATTAGTTCAATATAAATTGATTAAAGCATCAAAAATTGAAGAGCTAACATGTCACTCAATTGTTTTTCATATACAAGGAACCCTTAATCACTATCCTCTTTAGCAGGTGGATCAGTCTTTGAGTATTTTAGAATGAGAAATTTCAATTAATTATTTATCACAACCCGAAGGTGTCTAAAACACTCATAAATGTTACAGCCAGTTAGAAGGTTATCGTTTTTCATAATTGATAATATGTATTGTATATATTATGAACCTATCATATTTTTTGTATAAATTAATGAATTATAGTATTAGTATCTTTTTTGATGACACAATAAGTGTGATATAATAAATTAATTTTTTTAAAATTTTATTTATTAAATATCCCACTATTTTATCAAGTCTCAATATCCCTCACCATTGATCTCAAAATGCATAGTTTCATTAAAATTCAAGTGGAAATGATACCCATTACTTTTAAAAATGATCTAGACTTTGGTCATGAAATCCATACTTAATTAATTAGGTATGGGGTATGATGTATGGATTATTTTTCATGAAATCCTCAATAAATTAATTTATCCCCAAAAAACAATGCAATATAGCAGTCCCTGGATTGTCTCTCGAGGAGGTTGCAATTTGAGTTGCCAAACTGTCACTTTTTTGTTGGTTTGTTTTCACATGAAATGGAAAATTGGGCATTTTATTAAAGACTCAAGAATAGAAAATTAATAAAAACTAAAGAGAAAGAAAATTGGATAATGAGATAGAAAATTCATTGGAAATAAAATGGGTTTCAAACCAGAATCAAAATAGTGGTTACGGACAAGCTTTAACCTCCCAGACACTCTCCTCTTCCTTGTTTAAAATTATATCTCTAATGAATCTCTAAATGCCTACCCAAATACCTCTGAATAAACACCTTATTTGGAAAGGATATCATATTAAGAACTAAATATGATCGTTTCCCCTCCTATAGAAGTGATCTAATTATTTGAAGACCTTCAAATAACCAATCCTAACCGAAATCACTATACTCAACGGCAAGACCTCACCGCAGAAATTTAAATAGTGAAATCGACTATTTTACTTTATAGATTCGGAAACAATCTAGAACAAACAGGTTGAAAATATATTCATGAAATAAACAACCGTTTTCATTAAATAAATATAAATTCAAAGGAGATGCAACAGGGATTACACATGAAGATCAAAACTCGGAAGGGAGTGTCCGTCAGTTGTCGTCGTCCACAACCACTTGGTGTTTAGCCTCGCATGAATTGATCAACCCAAATCACCTCCATTCCAGAAAGAGTTTACACCATCTTCATCATTATATCCCCAAATCCAACCCCCCCTGAAATGAATGAAGAGATAGGGAGAATAGGGGGGAGGGCTGGAAAATCTTCTTTCCATATTCTCTCCTCCCAAAATATGATTCTTTTGGAACACCTAACGGCCGAATAAACCTCTAGACCCTTCAAAAGAGTTGTTTAAAAATACATTCTCTATCGGTACACAAAATATCCGCCTCTTTGGAGACGTGTTGAAAAAGTTATGAATTAATTACTCCACGACTCTTTCTCATCCCGAGGAGACCTTTCATCTCCCACTTTTTTGACTCGATCATAGTGTGCCCTAATTATCAATTTTGGACCTCTAAATTAATCTTGAATGTGAGCCTTGGATTACTCTTGCACGCCCAGTTGGAATTAATGACATTGGAAACATGTAGCCAAAGTTATGCTTCATTTATTGAGGTGGGATCCACACATCCGAACATACAAACTCTTCCCAAAGAATGATTTATTTGGACCATTAGATGGCCTATTTAGATCTTGATCCAGTTTAAATATATGAAGATAACATTCCAGGGGTTCCTAAAAAAACGTATCAGTCAAATTGGATAAGTATTTAAAAATATATGACCAAATACTCAGACAAGTCAAAAACTGCTTAAAATCCAGAATTAAGGAATTTTAACAATTTAGCTCAAAATACAACAATATTCCAAAAATGATGAAACTTAACATGTAATGACACATTTTGAGGACTAAATAATTGAAATTTAGATAAAATATAATTAAAATATAATCTCTATCAATTCCTCCTCACTTACAACTTGGTCTCCTGGACAAGTGATCATTAAAACCAAATCAGTGCATATTCAAAATACAAACCAATGAGGTTCACCAATCAACCACCAAGAATCAAATGATATAATGCCTCATAAAAAAATGATTCAAGTTTTAAATTCAGTTCATTCAATCCATTTCAACTCATTTTCTTCTCTTATTCTCTTAACACAGTCACCTCACAAATATTTTCTCTCAACACAAATATTGATTTCCAACAAAGATTCTATCAAGAAAACATGAAAAATCATCATAGGCTTGAACAATTTCTAAATCTCCCCCTGATGTGAGCCATGAAAAATGTGATCATCTTGAGGGATTTTCAAGTATTTTATGTGGATAAATGTGGGTGGGTCTCAAATGTCCAAAATTCTGAAGCCGAACAAGGAGGGTTTGGCTCATTTTGGAAGCAAAAAATACATGAATCTAATCTTCACTCATGTGGGGAATCCTCTTTACTCTCCTCCAATGAAAGTAATATTTGATAATCCCTGAGAATATCTTTTCCACCTCATTCTATCCAAATTTCATCAGAAACAGTTACATTTCTCTTTTTTTTCAAAAGCTCCAGATTGGGCATAGCTTTCTTCCATCAAGAGCTCCAGACAGGCACAACTCTCTTCAATCGAGAGTTCCGGATAGGCACAACTCTCTTCCTTTGAGATCTCCAGATAGGCACAACTCCCAGAAATCAAACATCTTTCAGCAGCAAAAACATCTCTTCATTGTTTAGATAACCACCCAAAGAAACAACAGATGATGTAGCACACCACAAGTCATCTCCCCCACACTTGAGTTCAACTAGATCATGCATTTATACTTCCAGAGCAAGTTGGAAAGGAATAATTGCTTGTGATGTGGCTATCTAAAAGGAATTACATGGAAACTAAGGGCTCATGAAAGATAAAATGTAAAAGTTGAGCCAGAATAAAAGGGATAATTGTGAAAAAGGGGCTTTCAATCACAAACAAATTGCCTCAATCATTTCAATCACACTCACCTTAGCCCTCAAGTTTTGATAGAAAAAGATCACGTTCTGGTTCAACCAAACAAGCATTATTTGGTTCACTCAAGAAGTAGGATGAATGTGAAGAAGATTAAAAATGTGTTCAAAATACTCATGGTCAAGTGGTTTTCAATATTAGACAGCTTTCATGGAATGGAATTCAAAATTCAATGGTTTTTTCAAAAAAATTTGGAACATGAAACAGTGTCTTTTTCAGCATTTATTTATAACCAGATTCAATAGACCAATTGGTTCACTCATTGATAAGGTTTTAAAAGATCATCATGTAAGCTCAAAAGTTTTTCAAAATTTTAAATAAAACACAAAATGTTTGAAAAATAATAGAACAAACCAAAAATTTAAAGAGAGAAAAGAAAAGGAAAAAATGAAATGAAAGAACACAAAATCCTAATCTACCCAGCATGTTCCTCCCCCCACACTTATTTTATGCAATGTCCTCATTGTGTAAAAAAAATATATATGAATATGAAATTCAAGAAATCAAAGACATTACAAAAAAAAAGTGAGAAGGAAAAACACAACCTGGCATCAATTGTATTCTGCTTCATGAAGATGGATCTCCTCCCCCAGAGGATCATGAAAATTCTCTCTAAACAGCTTCAACATGTGCCCATTGACTGTGAATGGTGTCCCTTTGCTTGGTTATTTAATCTGGATTGCACCAAAAGGAAAAACATGAGTTACAATGAATGGAACAGACCATTTGGAATGAAATTTACCCGGGAACAGCTTCAATCTAGAATCAAACAGCAAC
The DNA here is from genome assembly GCA_963277665.1 of Viscum album. NCBI lineage: Eukaryota > Viridiplantae > Streptophyta > Magnoliopsida > Santalales > Viscaceae > Viscum > Viscum album. Next base: position 588,044,596 of record OY728167.1, read on the forward strand.
ACTTTGTCTCCTTCCTTGAAGTTTTTTTTTTAGAATCATCTCATCAGGAAATGATTTGGTTCATTCCTTGTACAACCTAGAACTTTCATATTCATTCTTTCTGATCTCCTCCATCTCCTGCAAACAAAATTTTCATTCTTCCCTAGCAGAAAATAGATTCATGTTACATGTTTTAACAGCCCAAAAATATTTCTGTTCTAACTCAACCAGAAGGTGACAAGCATTTCCATAGACTAATCTAAATGGTGACATGCCAATTGGGGTTTTGAATGTAGTCCTATAATCCCAGAGTGTATCATCAAGTCTCAAACACCAATCCTTTCTATTTGGGTTCACCGTTTTTTCGTGAATTTGTTTGATTTCTCTATTGGACAACTCAACCATTCCATTTGTTTGGGGGTGATAGGGTGTAGAGACCCTATGATGAACTCCATACTTCTTCAATAGTGATTCCAAAGTCTTTTTACAAAAATGATTACCTTGATCCGTAATCAAGAACTTTGGGAATCCAAACGTTGAAAATATATTTCCCTTCACAAACTTGGACACAGTTTTGGCATCATCAGCTCTTGTGGGAATAGCTTCTACCCACATGGATACATAATCAACAGTAAGTAAAATGTAAATATATCCAAATGAATTGGGAAAAGGTCCCATGAAATCCATACCCCAAACATCAAATACATCACAAAATAATAGAGGTTGTTTTGTCATCTCATTCCTTTTGGAAATTCCCCCTTGAAATTGACAATTTATACATGCCCTGCAGAAATCAAAAGAATCTCTAAAAATGGTAGGCCAATACAAACCAGAATCCAGAACCGTTCTGGCAGTTCTTTGAGGCCCAAAGTGTCCTCCACAACTCAATGTGTGAAAAAAGTTTAGGACAGATTGGAATTCAGAATTTGGAATGCATCTCCTAATCATTTGATCACTACCAACATGCCACAAGTAAGGATCATCCCAAATGTAATGCTTTGAATCACTAAAAAGTTTAGAAAATTGATTCTTGGAAAACCAGTGAGTAACATCATCGGAAGCTAAATAATTCACCATATCAGCAAACCATGGCCTTTCAGTTTGACAAGCATACAACTCCCCATCTGGAAAAGTTTCTTTAATTGGAAGATAGAGCTGATGATACCAATTCAAAACAGATGGTATCCTACTCAAATGATCAGCAACAAGGATTTCACTTCCCTTATTGCCATTTATTTCAACATCAAACTATTGTAACAACAAAATCCATCTCAAAAGTCTTGGTTTTGCATCATGTTTCTTCATCAAAAATTTTATTGCAGAATGATTAGTGAAAACAATCACCTTAGATCCCAGATCATAACATCTAAATTTGTCCAAAGCAAAGACAATAGCAAAAAAATCTTTCTCAGTTGTTGTGTAGTTTGATTGGGCCTGATCTAATGTTCTAGAGGCATAGGCAATCACATGAGATTTCATTTCCAACCTTTGACTTAAAACATCCCCAAGAGAAAAGTCAGATGCATCATTCATGAACTCAAAAGGAAAATCCCATTTGGAAGGTTGAACAATGGGAGGAGTAATCAATTTTTGTTTTAGCTCCCCAAAGGCCTGTTTACAATTTTCATCAAAGAAAAATGGGGGGTCTTTCTGGAGCAATCTAGACAATGGAAGTGAAACCTTACTGAAATCCTTAATGAATATCCTATAAAAACCAGCATGACCAAGAAAATATGTCACATCTCTGATTGTTTTTGGGTATGGAAATGAAGAAACGACCTCAAAATTGGACATATCAACTTTAATTCCATCCAAAGACATAACATGTCCAAGAACAATCCCTTTACCCACCATGAAATGACATTTTTCATAATTAAGAAAAAGGTTCTTATCAATGCACCTTTCAAGAACATGAGCCAGACCTTCCAAACAACATTCAAATGATGAGCCATAAACAGTGAAGTCATCCATAAAAACTTCCATGTATATTTCAAGAAAATCAAAGAAAATACTCATCATACACCTTTGAAAAGTTCTAGGAGCATTGAACAAACCAAAGGGCATCCTCCTATAAGCAAATGTTCCAAATGGGAATGTGAATGTGGTTTTTTCTTGATCCTCTGGTGCAATGTGAATTTGAAAATAACCAGAGAATCCATCCAGAAAACAATAATGGGTTTTTTCATCCATTATTTCAAGGACCTGATCAGGAAATGTAAGTGAAAATTGGTCTTTCCTCATAGCCAAATTGAGATTCCTGTCATCAATGCACATTCTCCGTTTACTTGGAATCCTAACAGGAACAAGATCACCAAATAAATTCTTTGAGATTGTGAAGCCACATTTCTTGGGAACTACATGGATTGGACTCACCCATTGACTATCAGAGATGGGAAAAATAATTCCAGCAGCTAAAATGGTGGTAACTTCCTTCTTAACAACCTCTAAAACTGTTGGATTCAACCTCCTTTGAAATTGTCTCACCGTTTTAAAATTTTCTTCCATGAAAATTCAATGCATGCACACTGAGGGGATGACTCTAGTTAAATCAGTTAGAGTCCATCCAATAGCTTTCTTGTGGGTTTTATGGACTCCTAAAAATTGATTCTTCTGGTCCTTCGACAAATCTTTTGAAATTATAACAGGGAATGTTTCATTTTCACCTAAGAAATCATATTTGAGATTCTCAAGAAGTGGTTTCAACTCTAACTCAGCTGAGGTATTTTCATTGATCAAGGAACATTACTTACAGGTTTGGTTGTTTAGTGGGGTTACAAAATTTAAAGGACAATCACCATGAATATCAATTTCATTGTTCATGGAATTTGATTCTAGTGGAAAATTTTCAATTTCTCCTGGGAGACCACTAGCAGCACTATGGATTTCTAGGGAGACATCTTCCACAATGTTGAGATCAATAAAATCTTGAAAAGCCATCTCAACATTCCAAGACTCATCATCATCTCCCTTTTCCCTCTCCTGTTGATCCGATTTAGCAACAAAAAAATTTCCATCATCAAAAATCTCATCTAGTTTCTCCTCACAGGAAAAATCAGGGAACATATCAGTGGAAAACCAATCAATCATGTTCACTTGGGGGATGAATGATCCTCGACTGGGTGTTTCACAGACTGAAAAATATTTAAATGAACAACTTCTCTACCAAACTCCAGTGAAAGTGTTCCCTTGTGAACATTGATGATTGATATTGCAGTTTTCAGGAATGGTCTCCCTAGAATGAGAGGTGCATGGGTACTAAACCTATCATCTTCCATATCTAAGACATAGAAATCCACGGGAAAAATCATGTCTCTCACCTGAACAATAACATCCTCAATAACTCTATAAGGCTTGTTGGTACTTCGGTTAGCAAGTTGAATGATGATCCCAGAGGGTTTCAATTCTCTAGCATGAAGAGATGAGTAAACTGAATGTGGCATAACATTGATGGAGGCCCCCAAATCAAGAATAACATCCTAGAATTCACATTTCCCAATGGTGCAAGGAATGGTAAAAATTCCTGGGTCTTTACATTCGACAGGAAAGGCATGCTGGATCATGGATGAAACATTCCTCTCTAATTTGACCTTTTCACCAACATTGAATTTCTTCTTGTGGGTACACATTTCCTTCAAAAACTTTTCATACCTTGGAATTTGTTTCACAGCATCAAGCAAAGGTATATTGACTTGAACTTCCTTAAAAGTCTCCAAAACCTCCTTATCCAACTCTTTCTCAGCACTCGACTTCACTGGTGGTTCACTCCTAGGGTAAGGAAATGGTGGTTTTGTTGTTTCAAGGCTATTTTCAGCACTTCTTTGAGAAACAAAAGGTCCAGACATCCTCTTCCAATCCCTCTTTGTTATTTCAAGCTACATTTCTTCTCTTGATATTGTTTTTTCCTTCAAATAACACTTAGAATTTACAGCATTTCCATCAGTGGTGGGATTCTCAATAGCAGTTTCAACAATAGGTTTTGGTTTCTCCATTTGAGGGGTATTCAATTGTTTTCCACTTCTAAGTTCAATTTCACTCACAATTTAATTCCCTTTATCTCTCAGAATCACTTGGGGTTGTGATGGAAATCCTCCACTCATTTGATTTTTTATGCAACTAAGATCAGAGGAAAGTTGACCCATTTGAGTCATTAGGGTATTCAACATGTTTTGTTGTTGGTCTTGTGTTTGTTTTATTGCCTCATGTTGTTTCCTCATTGCATCTTCAATATTACTCTCTGGATTTTGAGTGGGAGGGGCAGCCTAAAAGTTTCTTCCAGAATGAGCATTGGCTTGCTCATTGAAATATCTTGGTTGTGAATTGCTTGATTGTCATTAGAAGAAGCCTCTAGGTTGTTCAGGCTGTCGAAATCTTTTATTAGAGTGGTTTTCTAGCCTTGATTGAAATTTTGATTTGATTGAAATGGCCTCTGTTGGTTTGATTGAAAGGGATTTCCAAGAAAAACAGCGTTGCAGTTTTCATAAGGTTTCTACATTTGAGGGAATTGGTCACTAAAATGGTCATTAGAAGAACAAATTCCACAGTAGACATTCATTTGAAAAGTTTCTTTAGGTTTGGGTGGAGTTGATGGGGTATTGGATAACATCATTGACCTCACCATGGTGGTAAGATCAGAAAGTTGACTCACAATCATATTGTTTTCAGGACTAGCAATGGAGAACTCTTGGGCAGATTTCGCTTGAAGAATGCCTCTTGTTCCAAACTGTTGAGCATTTTGGGCCATGTTTGCAATTAATGTCCTAGCAGCAGTTGGTGTTTTGTCAACTAGATCCCCTCCTGCAGTAGCATCAATCATGCTTCTATCAGTAAGACACAATCTCTCATAAAAATATTTAATCAAAAGTTGGTCACTAATTTGTTGGTGGGGGAAACTGAATCAATGTCTTTTGAAGTGTTCCCAATACACATGCAAAGTTTCACCTTGAGTTTGCCTAATTCCAAAAATCTCCTTTCTAATGGAAGCAGTTCTAGAAGCAGTGAAAAAATTTTCAAGGAAAAGTTTTTTCAATTCATTCCAATCCCTAATCAAAGTAGAATGTGAATTGAAAAACCATTCTTTGGAAACTCCTTCTAACGAAAAAGGAAAAGAACTCAATTTCATTTGATTTGCATCAATGCCCTAGGGTTTCATGTTGAAACAAAGATAACTAAATTCATGAAGGTGTTTATGTGGATCTTCCCCAAGCAAACCATTAAATTTTGGAAGTTGGTGAATGAAATCAGATTTAATTTCAAACCCAGTAGGTGCATCAGGATATTCAACAGGATTTTCTTGATTTGCATCATAAGATGAATCCAATTCTTTCAAGGTTCTATTTTCAGCCATTGGAATTTCAATTTCAACCAGGTTTCTTCTAAGTGCGTTATTCAAAGATTCAAAACATGGTACAAGGGGATTTCTGGTAGCTCTATCCCTAGAGTGAAAAGTTCTATCAATTTCAGAATCCAATGGGATTAAATTTGGGTTAAAATTTCTGGTCATGCAAAAACAATTTTCAAACAAATCAACTCAAGCAACCTCCCCGGCAATGACGCCAGTTGATGTATGGATTATTTGATACGAAATCCTCAATCAATTTATTTTTCCCCAAAAAACATTGCAATATAGCAGTCCCTGGATTGTCTCTCAAAGAGGCTGCAATTTGAGTTTCCAAACTATCACTTTTTTGTTGGTTTGTTTTCACATGAAATGGAAAATTGGGGATTTGATTAAAGACTCAAGAAAAGAAAATAAATAAAAACTAAAGAGAACGAAAATTGGATAATGAGCTAGAAAATTTATTTGAAATAAAATGGGTTTCAAACCAGAATCAAAACAGTGGTTACTGACAAGCTTTAACCTCCCGGACACTCCCCTCTTCCTTATTTAAAATTATATCTCTAATGAATCTCTTAATGCCTACCCAAATACCTCTGGATAAACACCTTATTTGGAATGGATATCATATTAAAACCTCAATATGATTGTTTCCCCTCTTATATAAGTGATCGAATTATTAGAAGACCTTCAAATAACCAAACCTAACCTAAATCACTATACTCAATGGCAAGACCTCACCGCAGAAATTTAAATAGTGAAATCGACTATTTTACTTTATAGATTAGAAAACCATCCAGAAAAAACAAGTTTAAAATATATTCATGAAAGTAAACAATCGTTGTCATTCAAGAAATATAAATTCAAAGGAGATGCAACAGAGATTACACATGAAGATCAAAACATGGAAGGGAGTGTCCGTCAGTTGTCATCGTCCGCAACCACTTGGCATTTAGCCTCGCATCACTTGATCATCCCACATCACCTCCCTTCCAGAAAGAGTGCACAACATCTTCATCATTTTATCCACAAATCCAACCCCCCCCCCTGAAATGAATGAAGAGATAGGGAGAATAGGGGAGGAGTGATGGAAAATCTTCTGTCCAGATTCTGTCCGCCCGAAATATGCTTCTGTTTGAAACACCTACCTACCAAATCAACCTATGAACCCTTCTAAAGAGTTGTTAATAAATATATTCTATTTCTGTACACAAAAGATAAGCCTCTTTGGAGACGTGTTGAAAAATTTATGAATTAATTTCTCCAGAACGCTTTCTCTTCCTGAGGAGACCTTTCATCTCTCACTTGTTTGACTCAATCATAGTGTGCTCTAATTATCATGTCCCACCTTGAAATTAATCTTGAATGCGAGACTTGGAGAACTCTTGCACGCCCAGTTGGAATTAATGACATTGGAAACATGTATCCGAAGTTTTGTTCCATTTATTGAGGTGGGATCCACACTTCCGAACATACAAACTCTTCTCAAAGAATGATTTATTTGGACCCTTAGATGGCCGATTTAGATCTTGATCCAGTTGACATATATGAAGATAACATTTGAGGGGTTCCTCATAAAAACGAATCAGTCGAATTGGATAAGTATTTAAAAATATATGACCAAATACTCAGACAAGTCAAAAACTGCTTAGAATCCAGAATTAAGACATTTTCACAATTTAGCTTAAAATACAACAATATTCAAAAAATGATGCAACATAACATGTAATGACACATTGTTGAGGAATAATCATTGAAATTTAGATATAATATATTGAAAATATCATCTCTATCAAGGTATTTCCAACTGAAAACATTAAAATCCTTCATCTATTGAGTGTAGTCCCCTATCCTAAAATCATGCCTTTGATTTCCTCAACACTTTCCTCCAATTTTTTATTGAATAGAATTTGGCAGCTAATATCAATAATTTTTTGTTATGTCAAACCCAAAATCTAATGATAAATACATGATAAAATTAATTATCTAGGCTTTGGCCATGTACTACACTTAGCTCTATGGTTTCATTCCAAATCATGTAATGGAAGTCAAAGAATGATTTAACATTTAATTGATGGATTTTTATTTAATATGTATAAATTAGATCTAGATTTATCATTTACACATATTTTTAATATTAAGTGTATTTTACTTAATTATGTTACCAAGTTAAATAAAACATTTATGAAGTAGGTAGCTAGGCAAGGAGAACCACTCCATTCCAATTGGCATTCAAAATGGTTGTCAAATCTCTTTTGATCTAGATATTTCTCCATCCAAGCTGCTTTGAAAATGAGATGGATTGAATAAAACTAATAATTTCAACATAAAAGGATTAGGTAACACCATAAATACCATTAATGTATCCTAGAGTCATCCCATTGTGGGTTTTAAGATATAATCTCATCTTGAGGGTCATGGGATTCCTTTAGAAGCATAATAAACATTAACTTTAATCTAGTCAGGAGGAGGCGCTTCCCCAAAATCATAAAATATGCATCTATGATGAGGATAAATTCCCTTAACCCTAAGACACCATAGAATATCAAGGTCTATAATAGTTTTTTGTAAATATCCTACTGAATTAATGTGGAATCCATAATGGCTATTAGTATTCTCATTTTATATGCATTAATACTAAATGATTAATTATTATGAATGTAATAATTTCTATCGTACCAGATTACATGGAGAAGCTCAGCTAAAAATTTAATAAAGAGATTCTTTATTTTCTAAGAGGCATTCATATCCCCAAAAAGATGATGTTGTGACTTTATATAAGGATAAAGTAACCCTCTGCACTCAAAAAGATCAAATACATAATTCCAAGGGTAGTAGTCATAGCACTAGAAATAAACATGTGATTAATTTTTTCCCGATGTTGATAAAAAAAAAATTTAGAGTAATGTTTAATCCCAAAGGAGTGAAATAAAGAGTTAGTTGGGACCATTTTTTGGGAAATACATGAAATAAGAGTGAATCTCAAGGGTTTAATCCATAATTTGTTAAAAACATTAGCCAAGAAAAATTATTGTCAGTGTTTTTAAAAATATGTTCACAATATTTCTTTGATTCAAGCATTCAATTAGGACTATGTTTCCAAATTAAAAAATAATCAGTGGTGGAAATGTAATAGTTTTCAATGACAGACTGTTTCTATTAGAATTTGGGGATGACCTCCTTGATGAGAGGTTCAAATATTCCAATCAGTTTCTAACGGGTTTGTTCGTAGAACCAGAAACATCCAATGATTCAACATCTATTTAGACCTACTTTCCAAAGGTTGGGGATCATTAGTAATGGAATGATTAGGCTTAGGAATTTTCATTGGTCGAGATGATGGGAGGTCGGACTCATCACACATTTTTTAGGGGAATTATTGTCTACTCCGGGACTCTTTTTATAGATTTCAGTTATGTTCGTGAATCCTTATTACATTACCAAGTATAAAATGATCATTCTTTTAGATCTGACAATCAATGTTCAATATGTAGTAAATTTAGAGAATCTTTTATATGTATTCAAGGTTCTTCATTAATATATAATCATTTGTATTTGTTAGAGATTCTTAGTCAATGGTATCCTTTGATATGTAAATGTCTATTTGTCATTATGATGACCATACTGGTTTTAAAGCCACTCAGTGGGGAACTTTAAGTTTATTTTCATTCATAAGGACATAGATTATTTCAAGGCTGGGATCGAACCCGCAGATGGGCTACCTACGTATCCGTTGTTTAGAAAAGGAATCAGAACCCACGTAGTTCGAGTAAGGGTGTATGATGTTTATGATTGATGGCTCAAAGAAGGATGTCATAATTACTTTTAAACACTAAACTCACGTGAGTCATGCTCGGTGTGAGAAACAAGGTGTATTGGTAAAAATCATACAATTATGCCATGAAATATGCAATCATAAGAAATAAGGTGGGACTTATGTATGTATGACTGCCTAGATAAATGATAATTTGGATTTACTTCAGGGAAGAAATCCAGGAACAGAGTCCATAATGGTATATGTGCTTCACAGAGATTTCAATACTCTAACTTGGGGCTTACTCCTGAAAAGGAGGCCTAAATTAGGAGAGGACTTATGATTGGGTTTTTACTCATGAGAAGGAATCTTAAATCAAAGGAAAATTAGGACTGGCTAAGTGGAATTAAGACTGGGGCTTATTATTGAAATGGAGGCCCAGGTTAAGAGACTTAAAAAATTAAGGGACTTGGGGCTTACTCCTAAAGAGGATGCCCATATTTGAGACTAGGGCTTACTCCTGAAAAGGAGGCCCATGTTAAGAGAATTATGGTTAGGGCTTAGTCCTAAGTAGGATGTGTAACACCCCAAGATTTCATAGTGTGTTATTTCTTCAAAATAATTCAATAACTTGCACTACACGCAACACCGAGTTCAAGCGCACCATGACTTACCAAACAAGCCGTTCAAAAAAGGTTATGAATATTAATAACTAAATTTTAAACTTTATATAATCCTTATAATTTTAGAATCCATATTATTAGTTTCTTAGACATAATGTAAGAACAAATTCATCTTCAGTATTGTAGTTTTACCAACTTTTAATAGTGAACCCTTTTTTAAAAAAAAATATTTTAAACTTTTTGACTAAATGGGGACATCAAAAAATTTAAAATAAAACATCCCAAGCTTCCACGGTACGCTTTCCTTTGAATAAAACAGTAGCGTGTGTTGTACGCAACTTCGAGTTTTAACACACACCACAACCGATCAAACTAGCCGTTATGAATAGTAATACTTAATTTCTTGAAATTATATATATTTTATATTTCAAAATGGACTTCATTTTTGGATTCGGAATATCAAATTTAGCCTAAGGTGAAATTTTGGTACTTTTCGGATAACTTTCATATTTTGATGAATAGTAAAAATTACTAAATTTTAATTAAAAACAACTTTTTTAATCAAAATAATTAATAGTGATAAATTATGAATTTGAGTGGTTTTAAAGTATATTTAGAATATATTTTTACCATTTAATATAATTTTGGTCATTGGACATAATTTTACAATTAAACCGAACATAAACAAATGTCAATCTTTTGATAGTTATTATCTCTTAAAAACACGCTTTTTGTTTTGACAGCGGGAATTATTTTTAAATTAATTTATGCCACTTCTGTGTTTTGAATTTAGAAAAATGGATTCCATATTTGGAATCAGGATTTTCAAATTGTGTAAATAGGTAACTTTTATTTTTAGACATTTTGAATAATTACTGCGGTAAATATTTTATTTACCATGGTTAAGGGTAAATCCTGTAAATAAGGGTTACAAAATAATATTATAATAATACTAAATTACCCTAAAACGTGTCTTAACCCTATTGGTTGATACATGGTCGACCATGGGCATCTTTGGGTCAATTTTGGGACCCCATTGATCCACTTGTAAGTGATAATGACACTTTATTTTAATTAAGTTAAAATAAATACAAAAATGGCATAAGCTTACATCTTTTAAAAGAAAACTTTTTACATAGGGTTATACATGTTGGATTTTCGATTATAAATATTCATTAGAAAGCTAAAAAGATTTCCTACCTAATGATATTTTATTTATAATTTTTAGACATCAAATAATTTAAATTATTAATGACACAATAATGATGCAATGTTTACCTCATTAATAAATCATTTAAATAAATAAGCTTATAATGATTAAAATATTATCTAAAACCAGTCCAATTCTTATTGGTTGATGTTATTTAGAATATGAGTCATCTTATCTTTGACCTCAATGATTTTTGGACCATTATAAACCGAACATAATTATATTATAAAGTAATACTTTCACTCTTTCCTAAAGAGCCCCTCCTCTCCCTTATAAAAGGAGACCACTTCTACTCATTACTCACACCTCTCAAGCCACTTGGATCGTCCAAACTCTGCCCAACTAAGCTCCCCACATCCCTCTCCTCCTCCTTGAATCTTCCCCTTAGGCAGAAAGCATTTCAAGAAGTCCTTTGGTTCCAACCAAAGTGAGTAACCTAAATTAAAGGTAACATTTTCTCTTAAATTATTTTCAATTATTTTGCTTCTCCAACCCCCAAAATCTTTTTATTTCCTTTCTTTTGTAACAACACCAGTATCCACAATATACTAGGATGTTGTTATAAGATGGATTCAAACTACACATTCACACAACTCCATCTAATGGATGATGAACATAATGTTTCTGTGGATGGCAAACTAACGCCTCACGAAACGATGATTGTTCAAATACATCTTACCGCCTCTCATGGTGGCCATTAGGATGGAACTGTAATTAAATATGATATTAATTTTATATATAAGCTTCTGTAATTCCATTTTATTTCATACAATTATTCGTTTCATGTTGTATATACATACGATAATTTCATTTGAGGAAGTGCGGACTACCGCCCCCTTAAAATGATATGACTCGTTCATACCACACATGGAACGTATAAAGGATGGTGTTAATGAACATAAGTAACATATATAAAATATTATATTTTACTGGAATAGTAATATACCTATGTATCAATTGGATTCGATTCTTTTAAAATAAAAATTAAATGGAAGTAGCATTCGTGCGTACGTACGGACTACTGTCTCCACGAACGCGATGAGATTCATTCTCCATCGTATCCATTCAAGTATAATTATCATTTGATGATTTAAAAATGATGTTTAAGGACTTGATACAATTCTGGATATGAATAATATACATCCCATTAATAACGAATATGGCTCACATAACAAATAATATAAAGTAAAATGAACCCGTTAACACCTGAAATGACGATAATTCTAAGATATTATTAACAAATCAATGTTAAAAGATCATATATGATATCATATTAAAGTAACTGATTCTTTTATTATTCAATAACAATTATTTCACCATTATACAGGAGGTAAACCTACCATCGACCAAGTAAAAAGTACAAAGTAAGGGATTCTCTTATCTCACTTTCAATTCCGTGAGATTTCCATTGTTCGCTACTAAATTATTGAAAGTGGTGTATTGTGTACTTCCATTTGATATATATTATCATGATTCACTTTATATTCATGTTATTCTGTAAATAATTTGGTGGTTATTAACTTTTGGCCATGCGACACAGTTGATTAACGTGGTAAGGGGTTTCTTGTCTCACTTTTAATTCCGTGAGAATTCCATTGATCACCACTTAATTATTGCATGTGGTGTATGTGTACTACACATGATTGTATTCATTGTGTAATATACTTTATTTTATGGGTATTTACATCATCATGGTATGATCTTTCTTTCATGGGTGTTTGTTTCTTAAGTTACCTAATCAATAAGGGAATTTGAGATTTCAATTTCCACTCATTTGGCTTTACGCATATTTCATTGATTATATTACCCCAAGATTATGTGTGGAATCACTATTCATTTGATTATGTCATAATTTCCACTCCCCTTCCTGTGGATATAAGTTTGATACACATAATCACTTCATTGATAATTCTCAATTCATTGATATGAATTTGATAAGAGTAATTTTAACTCATTCTCCATTTGTTGAGTTAAACATCCAATTCGTTGGTATTGTTTTTACAAGAATATGTGTGAATATCCTTTGATTGATTTACACTGAATATCCAATCATATTTAGTGTATTTATATTTGTCACACATAATTATGTCGTTGATTTATCCTTAACCTAAGGATACAACCTTTATGAGAGATTTCATCTCAAATTACATTCCATTGAGACTTCTTTGATGATATACACCGAATCACTTTTATGTGGTGTATATAATGTACTTTGACATAGTATATCATGAATTCCTTTATTCTCATGATATTACAATGTTTTGATTACCTCAATTATTTGTATTCAAGTGTCTCTCTTTTGGTTAGAAACTCTAACCAAAATACCATTTTAAAATGTTTTAAAGACTTATTCATCTAAATCTTTCTCATTAATGTCCATGTTTTAAAAATGGTTTTAAGGATTTATTTATATGGACATTAAAGTTTAGAAATTAAAAATCCTTTTAAAAGGTTTAAAAGTGGTATGGGACACTTTGATTCAAAAATCTATTTTTAAATGGCTTCTTGACAAATAGTGTGACTTTTAAATGTTTTCAAGAAAAGGGGGATATTTCTCTCAAATAGTTTTGATGATTATTTTCATCTATGTCAACATCCTTTGTTATTCATGATTGAGGTTAATGTGATACAATACAATCTTCCATATTGTATCAAATGAGTTATATTTGACTTTGGATGTTCTATTTTTATACCATTCATGGTTTGTGGTTAAAGTATTGACATTTCGTATGCTAGTTTGAATACGAATGTTTATTTTATGCTTAAACCTATTAATATGGGGAATGCATTGGACTTAATAAGTGACGGGTGGAGCCCGCTATAGCTCCTCGATGCATCGGTAGGTCTCATGAGACAAACTAGTGTCTTGGCACAAGGCCTTGGCAAAATCTTATTTGTAGTCTTGGCACGAGGCCTTGGCTATGTGGTTATGATAGTCTGGCATTATGCATTCCATCATTATGAAAGTGGTTATTGATATTGCATGTGATCATTCGACTAGTAGAATATCCATGTGAGTAAGTAAATGGCATTATTTCATTTTACCTTTTCCATTTTATGCTGAAGTTCAAGTTTCAAAGGCTTTTGTTTTAGTTATAAATTGCCTTAAGTGTTTATGCTTATTTATGAAAGCTTCTTCTATATTGTTATCCTTACTGAGCATCCGAGCTCACCCCTTTCAATGTTTTTTTTTCAGGATTATGAAGAAGTAATTTATGAATGACCTGCAGGGATAGTATGAGGGGATATGAAGACAAGATGTTTTTTTTATGATGTAATGTAAAAATTTATGGATGTATCTAGTTATTCCAAGGCTACTAAACTAATCGGTATTTCGAGACTTGATCTTTCTCATGATCATGCCAATGATATGTAATAATGCACCGACTCTGGGTAACTAGGGTCGGGGCGTTACAGTTGGTATCAGAGGAAGTTTAGTACAAACCTTGGTAGCTAGATTTAGATAAACTCTGATTAGAGCACGTAGACCTAAGATGAACTTTGAGGATTAGTATAAAAGAACTTCCTAGAATTTTGGTATTGTAGAGATTTTGTGAGTTTTCCGAGCAATACATCCCTGTCTAGATACGAGAAGGTAGAGGCGGCTCTGGCACAGATGTACCTTGGGGTAAAACCCGAAAACACCGCTTTGAGCTAGACTCGAGCGGGAACTGGTACACGACAACGGGCCTTGCTGCACTCTTGGTTACGACACTCCCGGGGGATATGCTTAGGATAATTTACATTTTCTTTACAAACCGATTAAAGTAATATATACATAAGATGAGAGTAAATGACCTTGGTTAATCCTAATATGTTTCAAATTGAGAATATGGTGACATTTTAATCTCTAAATGATTTTACGACTACTATTACTCACACAATGCTTTCTGGTTTTAGTCAATGGATGGATTCCAAGGAAGTCATAGTGACTTTGAGAATGATGTACAAGGTGGGAACGGTGGTGGAAATGAGCAACAAAATGGAATGTTGATAGGTGTAAAAGATATCGTCTTTATGCCAAATCAGTTTTCCAAAAATATGATCAACAACATATATATTAACCAACTCCCAAAGTCAACAAGGAAGAGAAAGGTGATAAATGATAAGATCTCCAGCAATGGAGACCATGGAGAAAAGAAACCTCAATTTTCATCATGCTGGAATTGTGGAAAGAGACACCCAGGAAAGTGTCTCAATGGGACAACGAAATGTTTTACGTGCGGGAAGGAAGGACATAAAGTGAAGAATTGCCGAAGAAAAATGAAGAGTACTATGGAAGAAGATAAAAATGGTCCCAAGAGTCCATTTACAGTCATTTGCCATAAATGTAGGGGACCTGGCCATTACCCGAGTGAATGTCCTATTTTATAGGATATTTTCTTGCTCAAAGAAGAAGCTATGCGGAAATAAATGGTTGGAGAAAAATTTAAAAAGTATTATCACTCCTTGTTGATGGGTTTACTTTGGAATAATTTTCTCTTGTATTTGTAACCCTTCAGTTTGCCATGTGAGAATGATATTTGAGGAATAATTGTCTCTTATCTTGTGGATATAGGTATAAATAACCATTTGGTTTTATATGATCATTGGGGTTTGAGAAAATGATAAGTTATTATAATTTGGGATGAAAATGCAAAGTATGATATAACATTTGTGGTTAAATTATGTTATTTTGAAAAAATTATCTCATTTTGGTAATATTATAGAATATAGTTTTTGAAAAAGGACAACACGTAGACCGTGTGACATCCCGTCGCGTCGGACAAAGATGTGGGAATCGAACCCACAACCAAAGTGCGATTGGGATTTATCGCCTACCACTGGACTACGTGAAGTCCCTGGTTAGTATGACTATTTTTTTTGTTAAATGATTTTATTGATCAATAATAAGATGATTTGGGTTCTTATGTCTTATCTAATGAATACCCTTGGTATAGGAAAATGATTTGGTGATTAAGTGATAAATGTTATTTTGGAAGATGTTCGTTTTGTTAGGAACACTATATGCCCAAGGAAAATAGAATACAATGAGGTTTCATTTGTAGAGTAAAGGTGGATTTTTATCTACATTTTTATTGTTGATTTATAGTGATTTGGGTTATTTATGGAAATGATTAACCTATAACAGAGAATATGTGATGATGTTAATTACTTTTAAGTATGTGACTTTAAGAGTATTTGATGTCATTTGGAAATACAATGTAACATGGGATACTACATAATCAAATTATTCTATGTTTTGGGTTTCAATATTAGTTTGGATTATATTAAAGGAATTTAAGGACAATTGGTTATTGAATGGTATCTATTTAACTTTGGGGTATTGTTGGTTTAATTTTAGAAATTAAGATTAGTGCATATTTATCTCAATGAATATCCTTTTGGGGGATCATTAGATCATTCACTAACCATTTTGGTTTTGATTAATCTTCAAAGACAATGTAAATATATGGTTTATCCTGCATGGATC
Organism: Viscum album; assembly: GCA_963277665.1. Taxonomy (NCBI): domain Eukaryota; kingdom Viridiplantae; phylum Streptophyta; class Magnoliopsida; order Santalales; family Viscaceae; genus Viscum; species Viscum album. The sequence continues at coordinate 588,060,970 of OY728167.1, forward strand.
ATGTGATTCTATAGAAGTTTATTCTAGCTCTTCCAGTGTGACCAAGTCTTCTTGAATACTCATCGTTTAAAAAAAAATTGAGTTAGTGGTGGAAATTTATTAAAGAATGAAAATCTACTTAAAATTTAAGTATATCTTATAATGTTCTTAGTAAATATCATAAATGAATTCCTCTTCCTTATGTAATGTAACTTTAAAAAAAATGTTTTCCTAGATGGTACCTTAAATCATCACTAATTTATGGCTTTGGGATTATTGGCCTTTTCATAGCCATGTTCTCTACCACTCTCCATCAGATAATTGATGGTTAGATTTCTCCTCCATATCCATATTTTCCTACATGGAACCCTAGTATGTGTTATTTTCGGTAATCTTCATACTTTCCACTCTTTATTTTAAATAGAGGCCTCATTAATTCATTTTTCGATGTGGGATTTCAACTAAGATATTTTGAAATGTCAAAAATGTGTGATCCCAATACCCTATATTTTGTTGAACCGATGGTACTTCAAATCATCATAGATTGATGAGTTTAATGACCTCAATTTTATACCTGGTTGTGATTGATGACCTCAACCACTACCTATAAATATTTACGTTTTTTCTCCAATTATATGTCTCTAATTGCCACCAATGTTCTCCTAATCGAGATCATAATTTGGTGGTGACCCTTTCATTTCACTTTTCCCCATATTAAGACTAAATTTTAGTAAACCAATTTCCGATGTGGGTTTTCCCACAAATATATTTTCTATTTTCAACCTTTTATTTTCGAAGAACAATTTCAAATTGCGAGGACGCAATTTATTGAAGGAGGGGAGAATGTAACACCCCAAGATTTCATAGTGTGTTATTTCTTCAAAATAATTCAATAACTTGCACTACACGCAACACCGAGTTCAAGCACACCATGACTTACCAAACAAGCCGTTCAAAAAAGGTTATGAATATTAATAACTAAATTTTAAACTTTATATAATCCTTATAATTTTAGAATCCATATTATGAGTTTCTTAGACATAATGTAATAACAAATTCATCTTCAGTATTGTAGTTTTACCAACTTTTAATAGTGAACCCTTTTTAAAAAAATTATTTTAAACTTATTGACTAAATGGGGACATCAAAAAATTTAAAATAAAACATCCCAAGCTTCCACGGTACGCTTTCCTTTGAATAAAACAGTAGCGTGTGTTGTACGCAACTTCGAGTTTTAACACACACCACAACCGATCAAACTAGCCGTTATGAATAGTAATACTTAATTTTTTGAAATTATATATATTTCATATTTCAAAATGGACTTCATTTTTGGATTCGGAATATCAAATTTAGCCTAAGGTGAAATTTTGGTACTTTTCGGATAACTTTCATATTTTGATGAATAGTAAAAATTACTAAATTTTAATTAAAAACAACATTTTTAATCAAAATAATTAATAGTGATAAATTATGAATTTGAGTGGTTTTAAAGTATATTTAGAATATATTTTTACCATTTAATATAATTTTGGTCATTGGACATAATTTTACAATTAAACCGAACATAAACAAATGTCAATCTTTTGATAGTTATTATCTCTTAAAAACACGCTTTTTGTTTTGACAGCGGGAATTAATTTTAAATTAATTTCTGCCACTTCTATGTTTTGAATTTAGAAAAATTGATTCCATATTTGGAATCAGGATGTTCAAATTGTGTAAATAGGTAACTTTTATTTTTAGACATTTTGAATAATTATTGCGGTAAATATTTTATTTACCATGGTTAAGGGTAAATCCGTTAAATAAGGGTTAAAAAATAATATTATAATAATACTAAATTACCCTAAAACGTGTCTTAACCCTATTGGTTGATACATGGTCGACCATGGGCATCTTTGGGTCAATTTTGGGACCCCATTGATCCACTTGTAAGTGATAATGACACTTTATTTTAATTAAGTTAAAATGAATACAAAAATGTCATAAGCTTACATCTTTTAAAAGAACAATTTTTACATAGGGTTATACATGTTGGATTTTCGATTATAAATATTCATTAGAAAGCTAAAAAGATTTCCTACATAATTATATTTTATTTATAATTTTTAGACATCAAATAATTTAAATTATTAATGACACAATAATGATGCAATGTTTACCTCATTAATAAATGATTTAAATAAATAAGATTATAATGATTAAAATATTATCTAAAACCTGTCAAATTATAATTGGTTGATGTTATTTAGAATATTAGTCATCTTATCTTCGACCTCAATGATTTTTGGACCATTATAAACCGAACATAATTATATTATAAAGTAATACTTTCACTCTTTCCTAAAGAGCCCCTCCTCTCCCTTATAAAAGGAGACCACTTCTACTCATTCCTCACACCTCTCAAGCCACTTGGATCGTCAAAACTCTGCCCAACTACGCTCCCCACATCCCTCTCTTCCTCCTTGAAGCTTCCCCTTAGGCAGAAAGCATTTCAAGAAGTCCTTTGGTTCCAACCAAAGTGAGTTACCTAAATTAAAGGTAACATTTTCTCTTAAATTATTTTCAATTATTTTGCTTCTCCAACCCCCAAACTCTTTTTATTTCCTTTCTTTTGTAACAACACCAGTATCCACAATATACTAGGATGTTGTTATAAGAAGTATTCAAACTACACATTCACACAACTCCATCTAATGGATGATGAACATAATGTTTCTGTGGATGGCAAACTAACGCCTCACGAAACGATGATTGTTCAAATACATCTTACCGCCTCTCATGGTGGCCATTAGGATGGAAATGTAATTAAATATGATATTAATTTTATATATAAGCTTCTTTAATTCCATTTTATTTCATACAATTATTCGTTTCATGTTGTATATACATACGATAATTTTATTTGAGGAAGTGCGGACTACCGCCCCCTTAAAATGATATGACTCGTTCATACCACACATGGAACGTATAAAGGATGGTGTTAATGAACTTAAGTAACATATATAAAATATTATATTTTACTGGAATAGTAATATACCTATGTATCAATTGGATTCGATTCTTTTAAAATAAAAATTAAATGGAAGTAGCATTCGTGCGTACGTACGGACTACCGTCTCCACGAACGCGATGAGATTCATTCTCCATCGTATCCATTCAAGTATAATTATCATTTGATGATTTAAAAATGATGTTTAAGGACTTGATACCATTCTGGATATGAATAATATACATCCCATTAATAACGAATATGGCTCACATAACAAAGAATATAAAGTAAAATGAACCCGTTAACACCTGAAATGACGCTAATTCTAAGATATTATTAACAAATCAATGTTAAAAGATCATATATGATATCATATTAAAGTAACTGATTCTTGTATTATTCAATAACAATTATTTCACCATTATACAGGAGGTAAACCTACCATCGACCAAGGAAAAAGTACAAATTAAGGGATTCTCTTATCTCACTTTCAATTCCGTGAGATTTCCATTGTTCGCTACTAAATTATTGAAAGTGGTGTATTGTGTACTTCCATTTGATATATATTATCATGATTCACTTTATATTCATGTTATTCTGTAAATCATTTGGTGGTTATTAACTTTTGGCCATGCGACTCAGTTGATTAACGTGGTAAGGGGTTTCTTGTCTCACTTTTAATTCCGTGAGAATTCCATTGATCACCACTTAATTATTGCATGTGGTGTATGTGTACTACCCATGATTGTATTCATTGTATAATATACTTTATTTTATGGTTATTTACATCATCATGGTATGATCTTTCTTTCATGGGTGTTTGTTTCTTAAGTTACCTAATCAATAAGGGAATTTGAGATTTCAATTTCCACTCATTTGGCTTTACGCATATTTCATTGATTATATTACCCCAAGATTATGTGTGGAATCACTATTCATTTGATTATGTCATAATTTCCACTCCCCTTCCTGTGGATATAAGTTTGATACACATAATCACTCCATTAATAATTCTCAATTCATTGATATGAATTTGATAAGAGTAATTTTAACTCATTCTCCATTTGTTGAGTTAAAATCCAATTCGTTGGTATTGTTTTTACAAGAATATGTGTGAATATCCTTTGATTGATTTACACTGAATATCCAATCATATTTAGTGTATTTATATTTGTCACACATAATTATGTCGTTGATTTATCCTTAACCTAAGGATACAACCTTTATGAGAGATTTCATCTCAATTTACATTCCATTGAGACTTCTTTGATGATATACACCGAATCACTTTTATGTGGTGTATATAATGTACTTTGACATAGTATATCATGAATTCCATTATTCTCATGAAATTACAGTGTTTTGATTACCTCAATTATTTGTATTCAAGTGTCTCTCTTTTGGTTAGAAACTCTAACCAAAATACCATTTTAAAATGTTTTAAAGACTTATTCATCTAAATCTTTCTCATTAATGTCCATGTTTTAAAAATGGTTTTAAGGATTTATTTATATGGACATTAAAGTTTAGAAATTAAAAATCCTTTTAAAAGGTTTCAAAGTGGTATGGGACACTTTGATTCAAAAATCTATTTTTAAATGGCTTCTTGACAAATAGTGTGACTTTTAAATGTTTTCAAGAAAAGGGGGATATTTCTCTCAAATAGTTTTGATGATTATTTTCATCTATGTCAACATCCTTCGTTATTCATGATTGAGGTTAATGTGATACAATACAATCTTCCATATTGTATCAAATGAGTTATATTTGACTGTGGATGTTCTATTTTTATACCATTCATGGTTTGTGGTTAAAGTGTTGACATTTCGTATGCTAGTTTTAATACGAATGTTTATTTTATGCTTAAACCTATTCATATGAGGAATGCATTGGACTTAATAAGTGACGGGTGGAGCCTGCTATAGCTCCTCGATGCATCGGTAGGTCTCATGAGACAAACTAGTGTCTTGGCACAAGGCCTTGGCAAAATCTTATTTGTAGTCTTGGCACGAGGCCTTGGCTATGTGGTTATGATAGTCTGGAATTATGCATTCCATCATTATGAAAGTGGTTATTGATATTGCATGTGATAATTCGACTAGTAGAATATCCATGTGAGTAAGTAAATGGCATTATTTCATTTTACCTTTTCCATTTTATGCTGAAGTTCAAGTTTCAAAGGCTTTTGTTTAAGTTATAAATTGACTTAAGTGTTTATGCTTATTTATGAAAGCTTCTGCTATAATGTTATCCTTACTGAGCATCCGAGCTCACCCCTTTCAATGCTTTATTTTTTTTTTTAGGATTATGAAGAAGTAATTTATGAATGACCTGCAGGGATAGTATGAGGGGATATGAAGACAAGATGTTTTTTTTATGATGTAATGTAAAAATTTATGGATGTATCTAGTTATTCCAAGGCTACTAAACTAATCGGTCTTTCGAGACTTGATCTTTCTCATGATCTTGCCAATGTTATGTAATAATGCACCGACTCTGGGTAACTAGGGTCGGGGCGTTACAGGATGCCCAAATTTGAGAATTATGACTGGAGATTATTCTTGAAAAGGAGGCCCAGGTTAATGAGGACATGGGGCTTACTCCTAAGGAGGATGCCCAGATTAGTGAGTTCTCTCATATTAAAGGATGAGGTTGAATGAATGAAATCTCAATCTTTAGTGACATAAAGATGTGTAAATCACTAGGTTTTGAGAGATATTCCACAGAATTCCTTTCAGATAAGGAAGTAAAATCAATAAATCATGCCATAAATGGCTTTGCAGAGTGTCTTGAAGTCTAAATCTTGAATAGGAGAGGTGGAATGGATTAAGAGGGGTGAAATGGGCAAAAAGGGCACCCAAAAAGGTAGGGGCACGGAAGTCCTGGAAGGTGCGCAGGTACTGCATGGGAGCACAAGTCTTGGTCACGCAGGTATACCTGCTTGACATACGGGTACTTGCGTGATTGTTAACCAGCAGGGTAATACTTGAGCGAATCTTTTTTAAAGCCTTTACAATCATCTTGAGGTTCTTCCAGAAGAGGGGCGTGCAAGTTCTATTGAAAGAGTAAGGTGGCGCGCAAGTGTGGCCATTTTCCTTAAGGGATGGCCACTCAGGGGCGCAAGTGTTGATGAGTTTCAACACTTAGGCATTCCTCCCCCTTTTTAGATATTTCGTTCTAGGTAAGAAATTACCATAGAAGTGTTTCGGAAGCTTTGAAAAGAGACTAGGGCACCGGGAGCTTAAATCTGAGTTTCTGGAAAAAGTTTCTCTTCGAATGGGGGGGCCCATAGGGTCTATTTATAGGCTGAGGAAGACTCGAGCGGTTATCCTTTAGGGTTCTCAAGTCACTTGTGTGACCATTAGGCATCGTGCAAGTGGACTTTCGCGACCATGAGGGAATTTTCACGACCTATGGGCAATGTTCTCTTTGTTCATCCCTTTGTCGATTTTTTGATGTTTCTTCAAAGGATGATACAATTTGGACTAAGGTATTTCCCATTTCCAATATTTAGACTCTATAACGAAAAGGAGTGTCAAAAAAATTCCCCCCTCAGAGTTGGATCCAAGAGAAATGATTATTTGACTATGAGGAAAAGAAGAAAACTAAAGGAAAAGGAGGTGCGCAAGTCCTTCGGTGTGCAACACTGGGCACGCAGGTTCGAGTCATGCCGGACTAAAGCGCACTGGGTGTAGGCGCGCAGATGGGCCGCATGGCCTATAAATACACGGTCATTTGTTAGTCATAGCATCTGATTTCGGATTCTTGAGCTCTCTCCATGAAAGTCACCTTCGCCGCACAAGTCTCTTCTTTCCGCTGTTTCTTCGCGGCCGTGATGCTGTCAAGGTAATAGGACTTTCACGGTGACACTTGTGCGACAGAAACTTGCGCGACACATCCGTACTTGTGAACCTTAATGCCTTAGCCATTTTTTTGAATTCTTTTACAAATTTTATGAAAAATAAACTTACTTAAAAGTTAATTTATTCAACTTTTGTGCAGAATCAATGGCTCTTAGACTCTGAATAGTTGATGAAAAGGCTAGCAAGTGGATTGATGATATGATGAACATCATTGGCCATGATTATTATACTGTCAAAGATAGCACTCTTCTGTATTTGGCTATGTATCTGAAGAAATATCATCGTGACTTCCCACAGAGAACTTATCTGACTTTGAATGGCTATGGTCATCTGCGAGAAGTCACCATTCTAGAAGCAAAGAACTATCTTCCATTTTCGTGGTTTCATAATTACACCAACTTTGGTTCAGCAAATATCTCAGGTGGAGGAGTATTTCTAAATGCTGGAATAGTGGAGAAGGCCCACATGATGCATCATATCCCTTGTACACCAGATCTAAAAGATCATACACCTGAGTTGCAACCACATTTTCATCCTTCAATATTCCGAAATGCTCAGATGGATCAACCCAAAGGCTAGAAGAAAAGTTGGGACTTCCGTCCTGGGGGAGGCGTGAAGCCAACTTCGATGTGGGAATACTAGGTGCGACAAACCTGTGCAGAGTTTTTCGAGGATCTGAAACAGGTGGAGATATACGAAGCTGTCTGGGTTAGGCAAACATATATTTACAGACATGATAACTTCGTGCCAGAGATACTAAGCAACTGGAGTCCAGCAACTAATTCTTTCTATCTGACTCATAGAGAAGTAGGCATCAGTCTGTGGGATGTCCACAAGATCTCAGGAGCTCCGATTTTGGGTGACATGTATGATGAATTCATTCCACCCAAGGTGACTTGGAATGATTCAGAGAGGACTCCTGATTTTTCTTGAGAATTATTTATGATCTTCCACAGGCTCAAAAGTTCATAAAACTCATTAACTCATTCTAGAAAAAATATTCATCTGGAGGAATGGATGAATATATTTCGTATTGAGAAGAAATAGAGGTAACCAAAAGAGAAGGAGCTAATGGATAAATGATCCTAGAAAAAGAAATCCAAGGATAAGAGGCCCAAATGTCCTACCACCTGCCCAAAACCTGAGAAGAGGGGTGCTCCTGGAACATTCTGGCCAACTCTAGAAGTAGGAGAGTTTGAGAAATGGGGATATGAGGTGAATCAAAGAATACAAAAGAAGACTCATCTGGTGGGCTTCTTGGCAATGTGGCTCAACGTTTATCTCTTGCGAGTCAGGGATTCAAAGGGAGGCGTTAGACCAGGGACCTTCGTCATTGCAGAAAAATTGGATGAGGTAAAAATTGTTGGGTTGGCTACCCCTATTTTAGCAATGATTCAAAGGATTTTACTTCATGTTTTCATGGGTAAATCTTCTTTAAGAATATTGGAACCATTCCATGTTTTATGGGGATGGATCTCCACTCACATCAGGACTTACAATTTACATAATGGATTACAAATTCCTAGAGGTTCTTTCAGGCTGTCAGTGCAAGCATTCTCTGGAGTTACTCTATTAGATGTTAATGCATATGACATGAATGTGAGGCTGAGCATGTTTAAGGAATTCAACTTCTTTCCCTATGGAAGTCCACCAACTAGGTGGTTTTTTGATGATGGAACATCCCATTTGGATTTGAGGGCATACATGCTAGCTTGCAGGGATGGTGTGCTAGTTGCCAGGATTGACAGAGAAATTATATACGAGGCCTATGCTACATATAGATTTTCATGTCAATTCAAAAGTCTGCAACAGATTGTTGTATCTCCTCTAGTACATGTTAGGTTAGAGCAACATCCGATGGTTTCTTGGAAACTATGGTTACTGACATCAAGGGAGAAAACGGGGCAGTATTTGATCTACCAGTTGATAAAGAGGCACATAATTTGACTACATATTATTCCAAACAGTGGATAGAATCATACCCCAAAGGGGTGCTAAATCACCTAGTTTATCAGGTGGGGAAAAGGAAGAGGACTATAGAAAAAAAAAACCCTTCCTCATGAAGGTGATGCTTCCCCACCTGAAGTTGATTTGACAGACTCCTCCTCTAGAACTGATTCACCAGATTCCCATGATGGGGATGATGAGGCACAACAAGCGGAAAAGCGGTTTCGTGTCCAATATAATCCTCCGACAAGAATTAAAAGACCCACTCCATGAACTCCTGGTGAGTTACATCATTGTACTAATTTAATCACTGCTACTTTATAAAGAAATAAGTTTTATTTTCTTATTCTCTATCTGTAGTTGGAGGAGCTGGGATGAAATTGAAGTCAATGATTGTAGGAACTTCCTCACATCCTTCATATCTAAGACCAGAGGCTGTCCAGTTATGGAAGATTTTATACTGTTGTACTAAGACCACCTAGATGGATTTTTGTGAGGGCCTACAACTTCCCGGAATAAGGAATCTTCTGGATTCTTCAAATCACCAACATGAGGATAAACCCTAATGAAGTGAGGGATTACATCAGAGAGCTGGAAATGCTCATATATACCACTGATGAGTTTGTTCCTGTCACCAGGATGGTGAAGGAAATGATTGATCATGGCACAACTGAGGGGGTTGGTGGTTTTGGAGATGAGGAGTGTCATGAGTATGTGGCTCATGAAGATGTTTTCTTTCTGTATTTTCCTTGCAACATGATTCCAGTCAAAGCTTTGTTACTTATGGAAGTTATTTTCTTTATCTTGCAACTTGAAAAGAAAGGAACTAAGGTTTCTTCGCCACAGTATAGCCCTGGTGGTACTGCCATTGGGGCTGCTGCTGATTCTCCTCGCAAACCGGGCGAGATATCTCCAGGACAGCAGGCAATGAATGAGGAGTTGGACATGGACTTCAATTCTCCAATCCAAGTGCCAATAAGGGAGACTTTTGATACTCCCAAAAAACCAAATAAGCAAAGGCAATGAAGGAGGAAGTCCACAGCTAAACGCTTCATTAGGATTGGTATGTCATTCGGATAATCATGAGACTATACCCATGACCACATGGTTACTCATAGTTCTGGGGATTGCAGGGGCTTCTTCAATTTCCCCCCTGAGGGAAAGGATTGATCTTCCTTCAAGGACCATGAAGGGTGATTGGGAACAATCACAGATCCATACTGACTTGGATGCTCCTGGAGAAGAGCTAGCATCTATTCCCAGTATCCCTCCTGCTGCTATTGCAAGAAGAGAAGAACCTGTTTCTGGTAAGTCAACAATGCTTCATAAAAATGTTAAATGAAACACCGACTGAATTTCATTCTGTGATACTTCAGGTTCAACTCCTACATTAGAGCTTCTGGAAACTGTTGCAACTGATGCAACTGATGCTGTGATTTTACCCGAAGATGCTGTCCAGGGTCAGGGGCTGCAGGACGTAAGTCGTCAAGAAGACACATCAAACGCTCCCACTGGTGAGACTAACCAGGATTCTGAAATATCATTGGATGAAATGATGAATCTTGGAATGTCTTTCAAAGAATTTTATGATCATGTTAAGTTGTCATGTGATTTAGAAGACCTTGAGCATGAGTGTTATCCTTCGCCCAGAAAATTTTCTTATAATTTACACTTCTAATCATGACTGAAAATGATATGCAGTTCCATCCATAGAAACTGCTGAACTTCCAATGCCTGAAGAGGGTGTGGACATTTATGTTAACCCTACCATTGTAGAAACATTAGCTCAAGTAGAGCTAAACCCAGTAAAACCTCCTGAGACCCATCTTGAAGATCATGTTGATACTGGGAAATATGGGGAGGAGTCTTCTCAGGTCGCTGATCCACCGTCGGGTAAGGGATAACAATATTTGTGAATGTACTTAATTTTCAAGACAATAGATTCTTTTGTTATCCTTTGAAACTAACCAAAGCTTTCAATTAATCATGCAGGGCCATCAACTTCAGTGGTTAGATGTGGAGGTGAGGCCTCAGCCTCTTCCCCAATGGGAATTGAAAGCGAAGAAGCATAGGTCAGGGGGGAAAGAGCAGAACATGGCACTTCCTTAAGTGCATTAATCCTAGATTACATGCCCCTCTATGATGATGATGTTGAGTCAGACCCAGAGGTGCTTAAATCATTTAGCATTTCATGACGAAAGGCATGGAACAACATATGGAAAATCATATCGGAGGTGCCTTTAAAAGAGATATCATCGAAGATCCCTTGATTGTCATCCCAGTTTTTCATGCTAGGACTTGGCCGTTTTGGATATGAAAAGATCCATGCCGCGGGGAAACAGGTCATCTTCAGGAGGGAGTAGGAGAAAAAGTGTTGTGAAGATCTGACCAGGTTGAAACTGTCAGTTAAAATTGGCAAATTTGATGCTGCGGTATCCCGAGCTAAGGGTGATTATACTGCCAAGATGAAGGAGCTAAAGCATAAAATCAAAGAAAAAGTCGTCCAGCCGGTGCAACTCCAGGAACAGTTAGATGTTGTTACTGGGGAACTTGATTAGCTGAATAATTCATTGGAGGGAGCTCAAACGAATGGTATGAAAGCCATTACAGATTCCAAGAAGGCACTCCATCAATATGAGAAGAGTGAAGCTGGTTGAGTGCACGAGCTTCATGTAGTTTCTAATGAAGCTCGGGATGTTGTACATCAAATAAAAACTTATGTTGACAGTCTTTTGTAATTCCTTGGAAAAGAGAAGAGGCTCCAATCTATAGATGTCCTTCTAACTCTTGTACATCAATGAAAAACACTTTCACCTTCAATCATTTGTACCTGCATTCTTTTCTTCTATCTGCTTTAGATATTACATAAGACAATGGGAATAGTAATCATAGTTTGATTTTTACTAGGATTAATGTAAATAAACCTACAAACTTTTATCATTTTAATTCCTCAATGTTACCAAAATATTATAAAATGTATGTTCAGTGAGCTGGAACTTGACTTTTATTCAGAGTTCCTTTGTCTTTTGTGGGCAGTTTAAAGTCATGCACGTCGGACATAAAAAGACTAATGCTTAAGGTTTAAATAGCTTTGACCTAAATGGATTATAATTGACTCAATTCCTTGACAACTCATCTCAAAACATAGTACCATACTCAAGTATGAGGGAAAACATGTAAACTATGACTTAAGAATATTTGAATCTGAGGAATGATATGAAAAAGTTCTAAAAGTCATTAGAAGAAGTAGTTCCCAAGAATGAAGTTACCATTATTTAACAAACCCGTTAGGGGGTTGAATTATGCGGGGCCACCTAAGGGAATTGGCTGCATAGTTAAATAAATGGTATCTTTTGGATAAAATGTCTATTATGTAGACTGTTTATGCAAGGCTGCCTATGGGAACGTGCTGCATAGTTAGGCAAAAGAACTCTCAGAAATTTGCACTCCTAGTGCTAAATGCCTGTTCAAGTTTATGGAGATTCAAATTTCCCAATGTATAGAGTTTGCTGTATGGAAATAGGTACTTGAATATGGAGAAGATATTTCAAAACAAGATTATTGATGAACTTGATGGATATTACTCCTATGAAGGTCTGACCCAAATGTAGGGAAGGTGAATATAAACCATAGACATGAATACTTTTAGATCATGAAAAAGGATATGGGACAAATATGTTAAGGATGACTATTTTTCCAGATCCCTACATACTGTCATTTAAGCCCAATAAGTACAAAAGAGGCTTTCTTCCTAAGAATGAAGTTACCATTATTTAACAAACCTGTTAGGGGGGTTGAATTATGCAGGGCCACCTAAGGGCATTAGCTGTATAGTCAAATAATAGCATCTTTTGGCTGACAGATCCGTTATATAGACTGTTTATGCAATGACGCCTAAGGGCACGTGCTGCATGGTTAGGCAAAAGAACTCTCAGAATTTCAAGACTATTGTGATTAGAAGTTAAGAAAAGGGTTATGAAGATCTGAAAATATTTAATGTTAGGATTATGACACATAAATATGGGTATTGTTCAATGTATGCAGATATACATAGATCAATGCTAACCATAATCATGTTGTGGCTGGGTCCTGAATTGAAATGATGGACTTCACTACGTATCTCATAAGGATGGGAATCATGCCATACGTAGTTCTTGAACTACAGTTTAACATCGTGTAGGACAAAAGGATTGGAGATCTTAGTTTAGGGACATAGAACATGAACCATTACAAGAAATACACAGTGTGTGTTTTCAGGGGGACTTTTCAGCCAAGGGACTGAAAGAGGAATTTGGGGTTATGCCAAAAACACTTGGGGTAGGATTCGAGGGACACTCGAACGTTCCTACATATCCCATAAGGATGGGAATCAAGCCCACGTAGTTCTAGAAATACCCTATGTACAGATTTGGTTCTTACATGTGAAGGGTGAGAGGGGACTTTAGTGCAATGATGGTTTAACCCAAGATAAAAGGTTTGGGAATTTCCATGTATGCACGTAGTCTTTGGAATGAAACATGATTGAAAAATCCATGTAAATAATTGTTCCCTCTCAGGTGAGGGTATCAAAGAATATTGTAGATTATTGTCATACTGGAAAAAAGTGTTGTATAGTTTAACGTCGTATAACAAGGATGAAAGTAGACCAATGTGATGATATTGATTCTAGGGGCGGTTTCATGAATCAACATTGTATGAGATGGAGTTGAAACGATGTGAAGAGATTTATTTTGGGCTTGAACCTTGGGAGGTTGCCTACGTACCCATCCTGGAAGGCAAGGATCAAAGTCTGCATAGTTCAATTAAAGAATGAATTAACGATCAAGTTGTTCATGGGGACAACGACCTAAAAAATGATGTTGTTGGGACTTACACATGGTAAGTAGCCCATAGAGAGTGTTGTGGTTTAGTTTTTCTCTAAGCTCATGTGATTCATACTCGGAGTGAGAAACAAGAGGTAACAACAACCTTAACGATGCATAGTTTAATGTCATGTAGGACATATAAAGGGACTATACAGTTTAAAGTCTTGCAGTTATGACTATTGGTGTTGCATAGTTTAGTGTCATGTAGCAGGGACAAAGTATAGTTTAATGTCATGTAGGACATATCAAGGACTTTCTTTACAGTTTAGCGTCATGTAGTTTGGACGATAGGGACAATATAGTTTAACGTCATGTTGGACGAAAGGGGGACTGTTTAGTTTAATGTCATGCAGTGAGGACAAAAGAGTACACCATTTAACGTCATGTTGGATGCATTGGGGACTTTTTTTTACATTTTAACATCATGTTGTATGAAAAAGGGACGATACAATTTAGCATCATGTTGGATAAAAGTGCGAATAGTTTAAGGTCATATGCATGGACTGTGGATGGTGCAGTTTAATGTCATGTTGGACGATGGTGTAGTTTAAGGTCATACAGCACCGTTGATGATTATGTAGTTTAACGTCTTTCCATACGTAAGGGACTTTTATACAGTTTAGCATCATGTATTTAGGACATCACTGTTTAACGTCTTGCTAGACGTAAGGGACTTGAAAATACTTTAGGGTCATATGCATGGACCATTGATGTAGTTTAAGTCCATACATGGCCTAAAAATGTATTTTAAGTTCATACAGTACCTAGTTGCAGTTTAAGGTTATACTGGACCATTTAGGGAACTTTTTCATAGTTTAACGTCATGTGGGACGAAAGTACAAATAGTTTAAGGTCATATGTATGGACCAATACTATACAGTTTAATTTCATATAGCAAGGACGATGAAGGGGACCCAATTTAAAGTCGTGTGGGATGAAAGTACAAATAGATTAATTTCATATGTATGGACCATTGGTTATGCATTGTAAGGTCATACTGGACCTTGGTGCAGTTTAAGGTCATACTGGACCATTGATGTAGTTTAAGGTCATACAGGACCTAGTTGCAGTTTAAGGTCATACTGGACCATTTAGGATGTATTTTGTGTTTATACAAAATACTTCTTAAAACATCTGGCATTGGTTGGTGTAGTGATGAGTTCTCCATCCATCGAGATTAATGAATAAGCTCCATTAGAGTAAACCCTATGTATTGAGTAAGGTCTTTCCCATTTTAGATCAAGCTTGGGAGGATTCTTTCCTGTTATCATTGGCTTTCTAATAACTAATACCAATTCTCCCTGAGTGAATGAATGAAGACGATTTTTTTGTTAAAAGCTCGTGCTATTTGATTCTGATAGACTTCCAAGTGGTGCAAAGAGCACAATATTTTCTCATCTAACCATTCCAATTCATTCAATCGCTTTTTAGATTGTTCATCTATAGATGACTATTCACAAATGGCTACTCTGAGCGAAGGCAATTGAACATCAATGGGAAAGACTACTTCCATTCCATATACCAATGAATATGGAGTTGACCGAGTTGCAGTGCGTGTGGTAGTCCAATAAGCCCATAAATCATGAAAGAGTTTATCGGGCCATGACCTCTTATCATTATCCACCATCTTTTGCAGAATATTTGAAAGAGTCTTATTGAAGGATTATATCTGGTCATTGGCCACTGCATGATACTGAGATGAATGGTTGGATTTGATGTTGTATTCTTGATACAACTTCTTTACCTCAGATGAATAGAATTTGGTGCCATATTCCTTCAATATGGTATGAGGGATAGTAAATCTGGTAAAGATATTAGACTTGATGAAGCTAACAATGCATTTAGAACTGATTTCCGTGAGAGTTATTGCCTCTGCCCATTTGGAAATGAAGTTAGTAGCAGTAAGAATGTACTTAAACTGCTTGGCTGTAGCCGAAGGGTAAGGTCCCACCACATCCATTCCCCATGTGGAAAATGGCCAAGAGTATTTAGCTGTATGAAGCAACTCTGGAGGTTGATGAATGATGTTGGCATTTACTTGTCATGAATGAAACTTCTTTGTGAAACCAACACAATCTTGTATCATTGAAGGCCAAAAGAATCCAACCCTTCGAATCTGATCAGACAGTCTATGTCTAGACTGGTGGGCACCATAGACTCCTGCATGCACTTCTTTCATGATAGCCATTGTCTCGTCACCATCAATTCATCTGAAAAGAAATCCATCCAAACCATGTTTGTAGAGAATTTTCTCTAGGTGATGTAGGCTATCATAAAGAGTAAAATTGACCACACATCACCAGATTTGTTCTTTCTCATCTCTATCAGGTGGAAGTGTTCCATTTTGAAGGTATTCCCTGATAGGTGACATCCATCTTGTAGTATGAGCATACGGTTCAAGAATGGGACTAATTTCATTAATTTACTCTGTTCTGATTCGAACATAAAGTGAAATTGCACGACAGTGGGCAATATTGATGGTTGTCTCGTCCCGATTTGGATCTGCCAGAGCTATGGCTATATGATCCAGTGCATCATCTTGAGAATTTTGTGATCATGGGACATAAGAAAATGTCAGTTCCGAAGGGAATTCCACCATTAACTCTTTGAAGTAATCATACAAAGGGATTAGTTATTCTTTTCTGATGGAATAATCCCCATTAACTTCTTTGATTACCAGGTCTGAATCACCTTTCACCTTTAAGTGATTCACATGTGCTTGAACTGCTAATTCCAAGCCTACGATGAGAGCATGGTATTCTGCTTCATTATTGGTACCACCTTCCAACAATAAGAAGGAATAAGGTAGCACTTCCTTTTCTGGAGAAATAAGCACAATTCCTAAGCCAACATTGTTGAATTTAGGATTTTCCATTTTCCTCTCTGTTGGACTTCTGGAAGAACCATCAAAATACATTTCCATGATTGAGGACTTTATTGAATAGATAAGACTTCCACATCAGGGAGTTCAATATCTGAAGATGTGTCTTCTACTAAAGGGTGTTCACCCAGGAAATCAGCCAGAGCTTGTCACTTTATTGCATTTTGAGACACATACTAAATGTTCAATTGCTGCCAAATAACTACCCATCTTGTCAGACGTCCTGTAAGCATTGGATGACTAAGGATGAATTTTAGCGGGTTTTTGTGAGATACCAATTGGCCCTCGTGATGTTTCAGGTAGTGTCTCAACTTCTGAACTGCAAATATTAATGCCAGGCAGCACTTCTTAATACTTGAATATCGGGTTTCTTCTTCAAGCATAGTTCGACTGAGATAGTAGAGGTTTTTTTCATTCCCAGCATCATTATTTTGAGCAAGAAAGGGACCCAATGATCACTCTAGAGATGTTATGTAGAGGATAAGTGGTCTTCCTTCAACAGTTGTCATGAGTACCGGAGGACTCAAGAGGTATTTCTTGAGAATATCGAATGCTTTTTGACATTCTTCATTCCACTGGTAAGTGACTCCCTTCTTCATCAATTTGGTGAAGGGTAAACATTTTCTTGCTAAATTGACGATGAAAAACCGAATATAGGCTAAGTGTCCTTGAAGTCCTATTAATTCTTTCAAATTTTTAGGAGATGAAATACCAAGGATTGACTTGGCCTTCTCAAGATCGACTTCAATACCACGATGGTGTACAAAAAAGCCAAGAAATTTTCCGGAGGTTACCCCAAAAGCACATTTTAAGGGGTTCATCTTCAAATTAGGTTGTCGAAGCTTGCGGAATATGACTTCCAAATCATCCAAGTGATTATAAAAATGTTTGTATTTAACCACCAAATCATCTACATAGCATTTAAAAAACTTCCCTAAGAATGGTTTGAAGATACGATGCATGTCACGCTGTTATGTTGCACCTGTATTCTTTAAGCCAAAAAGAATTACCTGGTAGAAAAACACACCCTGAGGGGATATGAAGGCTATGGATTCCTCATCTTCTGGGGCCATTTGGATCTTATTATATCCGGAATTTCCATCCATGAAAGAAAGTGCTTTATAGCCAGCTGTTTCATCAATTAAAAGTTCTGTAATCGGAACTGGGAAATCATTCTTAGGACAATGCCGATTAAGATCTCTGAAATCGATGCAAACTCTAATTTTTCCATTCTTCTTCTTTACAGGGACAATATTATCCAACAACATGGGATATTTAACTTCTCTGATGAAGTTATCATTGATAATCTTATCCACATCAGCCTCAATTCTGGAAGCATATGTTGGGTGTGTTCTCCTCGCGGCTTTCTTAAATCCTCGATGTTCTTCTGATAAACCCAAATAATGAGTAGCAGCATCAGGATCAAGCCCGGGCAATTCTGTATAGTTCCAAGAAAATATATATCTATTTTTCTTTAAAAAAGAAATATAAATCTCTTTCTCTTCAAGAGTCATGGCCGCACTGATTAAATTGGGGCGTGGATCTTCTTGTGTACCCATATTTATTTCTTTGAGTTCATCAACAGTGGTAGAGATACCCTCTTCAAATGCTAGAAGAGAATCTCTGAGATCATCCTCTTCTTCTTCATCATGCGTTATTTCTTCCATTTCTACTTGCATAGTAGATGATAAAGTATAATTATCATGATCATAAGAGATGTAAAAATTTTCATATCTTGAAGAAGAAGCTTCCATTTCCGACCCAATTGATGATGAAGGGTCTTCTTTGGGTAATAAGGAGGAGATGATGGATTGAGAATCGACATCATTGTTCACCTCTGATGTTGATATAACTTCTAATGGCCTAATTAGCGAATTATAGACTTGTTGGATTTCAGCAGATGAAATGAAGATGTCACCATTTGTGCTTTTATTACTTCTTGGTGGGTTACCAATTTCTCCCATGTTGTCTGGCTCGATTGCCGTAACTGACATTATGGATCTTTCCATAAGAGTATTTTGATTTGGGTCTATCTTGTCAATTTTACTTATAGGCAACACATAATCCGTACTCAAATGTGTAAATGGATTTACTGGAATCTTCTCCAACCCATATAGAGCATTAACTTTGGTAATCTCCTTTGTTGTGGATTTCTCCCTTACCTTCATGTGATAGAATTCCGCCTCAATGTATTGAGACTCACATGTCTTGAACGGGGCCTTATCACCATACAATGTCCCAACATGACCATCGAAACAATATTTGAGACATTGATGCTAGGATGAAGGGATAGCTGCATGTTGATGTAGCCAGGGACTTCCAAGAAAGATGTTGAAGGCTGAATCTTGATCAACAACCATGAAAACGGAATTGGATACAAGACCTCCAAACTGAGTTCTCAGTGTAACTTCGCCCAGTGGTTCTTGTTCATTTTTATCATGTCCTTGTAACATCATGGTAGAAGGAGATAAATCAGATTCTTTGAGTCCCAATCGACGAAGTGTATGAATGGGCATGAGGTTGACTCCTAAACCATTGTCAATGAAAGCTCTTCGGACGTCTATACCATTGACCTTGCCAGATAAGTATAAAGGTCTAATATGTCCATGCACAACATCATCTTCATCTTAATCAGTAAAAGATATTATTGCATGGCATTCTGTAGGATTATTCTCTATGTGATAGACTTTAGCTGCAGCAATTTCAGTTTCAAACTCCTGAGGACTTGACAAAGCCTCGATGAGTGCTTCCTGAAGATCTTTTGACAGATCTAGAGCATCCAAAATTGATAACACAACTGGTACTTGGGCCAAGTGTTTCAATACATCATATTTTTGATCCAGAGGTCTACGTTTCCCAACAGAAATATTTGGTTTAGTAGGTACCTTGGAAGAAGATGTTTTGGAAGATGATGCATCTTGTATTGGGATAGGAGTGGGAAATATTCCTGATTTTGGAAGATTAATCCGATTAGATCCATTTACTTGCTAAGAGGAAGAAGATGGAACCTGTAACCGGCCTTCCAAAATAACTGTGTCAGGACTGAATTTTCTATTGGTAGAAGAACTTCCTTGTTCTTGTTGAGCTCAATGAAGAACACTACCATGAGTTTCTGTTGTGTACAAAGTTCTAGCAGGGGTAGAATTGGAGTAGTGGCTTCAAAAAGATCCACATCTTCCCCTGTATCCTGAGCCTCTGGAACTTCCTCTGATTCCCTTGTTTGATACAGGGAATTCATGCTCATCAAAATTGAAACTGTGACTGGAATATGGATCTGTTAATTGAATCATATTAACAGAACCGAAGATTAACTCTTCGTCTGATGAAGACTCTGCCTGATTAGCCTGTTTAGGCTGTGCCATTAGATGGGGCGGTGCCCGTGGCATTGAAGTAGATGACATAATGTCTTTCAGAGTCAAAGAAAACTTAGGCTTTGCGACATACTCATCTTCTTCTGATTCTTTTTCTTTCTTTGAATCATGTCGTTTATTTGAGTTCATTCCCTCTGATGAAGAGGGTTTTTCCGCAACATTCATGGTAGAAGACACAATCGGTTTCTTTAATTTTGTTCGCAAAATAGCATGAGTTCGGTTTATGGTATTTCTGACCATCCAATCATCATACTTTTGTGCATTTTTGATTTTTACTTCTTTCCATTCTCCTTCCTCCTCTGGAACTGTAGCAGTAACACATGCTACCTGAGCTGAAGAACCTTTCAGTTTGATTTGTCCCGAGTCAACCATATTTTGCAGGAGGTCTTTGAAGACAAAACTCTTCTGGATGGGATGCCCCAACATTTAATGAAAAGGGAAATAATTGGGACGGTCTTCATCTCCTTTCCTGTTTGGCCTCTTGGGCATTGGAAATTGAACCAGATTATTTTTCAGAGCCGAAAGGAAGTAACCAAGAACTTGTTCATTTCGAAAAGAGTATGTTTTTCTCTTCATATACTCAAATTGTTTTCATATTTGATCTCTTTGATCATCAGGATGTAACTGCCTTTGTTTTTGGTGCTCAAGAGGTGGAGCCCTTCGAGAAGATGATGGTTTTGAAGTAGAAACAAGTACAAGTGCTTGTTTAAGCATAACTACAGCAGTTTTTTATTTACCCATTCTCCTTCCTAGAGATGATGGAATTACATGAGATTTAGCCTTAGCTTGTATAAGGGAATCTTCAATCTGCTGAGTGATTGAGGTAAGGTCTTGAAACCCTCCTGTGTCATTCACAGGGATCAATGGAGTGCGTAATTCGTCATGTAGATTTCCCACACGGATTGGAAAAAATTATACTTGAGGGAGTTATAATCTTAGGGAATATGATAATTCCTTCCAGCGAGCAATGAAATATGAGACCCTTTCATTATCCCTTTGCTTACAGTTTGTAAGATCAAAAACTGTTGTCTTTGGAAAAGTTGAGCTGAACTGAAGAAGGAATTGTTGACAGAGATCTTCCCATCTAGTAATTGACCAGGATTGCAAGCATGTATACCAGAAAAAGGCTATTCCTTGCAAGGTCCGTACGAAGCATCAAAGTTTTACTACTTCTTGCTGCTCAAGAGTTCCCATTGAAGGATCAAAACAAGACACGTAATGCGTCAAATTCTATTCAGGGTCGCCTGATCCATTGAAAATAGGGAATACAGGGCATCCAAAACTGGATGGAGGAGAGATTGAATCTACCCATTCAGGGTAAACATTCTTTTCTAGTTGAACCTGCACACGTTTCCTTTCCATAGTTTATAACCAAGTTGTTAATGACTCAATAGTAGTTATTAACTGTTGAGAAACATCTGGTTGAACATGGACTTGGGTAGGTGCAATGACTGCAGCTTGGACATATATGGTAGTTGGTGCTGCAACTGATGGTAGCACTGCCAACTGTTGTTGCACTTGACCCGTAGGAGTAGACCTGTGAGGGTGTGCTGATAGAGGAGGATATCCTTGATCTATCTCAGTAGCTGCAACAAATTGCTTTGGCTGACTGACTCCAGCACACTTATGAAGAAGACTACTCTGAAGTAGTTCTGCATTCAACCTTCTTAATTCCTTCTTTTCTTCCTCCTATTGTGAAAACATTTTCTCTAGTGAGAGCGATTGGACTTCTCTAGAGGGAGGATATGTAACCTGATTCTTTCCCCTCCCTCTGTTGGATACTTTTTGGAGATGGGGAATTGAGTTACTCGAAGGATTACCTAGGTTCTGAGTAACCCTTTGATTTCATGTATGCACACCATCTTCATTTGTGTCAGTGTGTACATCTTCTTGAGCAGGAACCTCTTCATCTGAGTCCCCCGAGTGAGCCTCATATAGTGGATCAGCAACAACGACATTGATGACATTGATTGATGCATAACGCATCACATCCCTTCTATCAGCATTGTTGTGATATTGTCTTATTCCATGTCTTTGATAAGACATTGCCTTTTGTAGATTTGATCCCTCAGGAACTTCTTAACGAACCATAATTTAGAGGGAATCTCTTGATAATGTTCCTCTTCATTCTTCTTGAGGCTTCTTCCCCAATCAAGAAAATACCGACTTTCTCTGAGGAGGGAATTGATGATTTGAAAATGTCCCCATTCTGGTGGACTGGGGTTGTTCCTGTTGTTCCCGCTCAACTCCTCGAATCCTATTTGTTGATTCCAAGGGTTGGTTTAAAAGAGACCCCAGTCTGGCGAGTTGGGGTGGCTCTTGACATGCTATGTCTGAGTCTTTCTTAAAAGATCTCTTGATCTTGCGAACCTTAGTCCAGAAATTAGCTGGATGCATTAACCTATATCCAATTTAATCACCTAGTTCAAAAGAGAGTTGGATGATTTACGACACTTATGTCACTTGATTATGTGCTTTCTCCATACAAGAGGCATGTTCAATATTCTCGTTTGCTTGATGCATGAGTAATTCAACAACTTGTTCTCTTTATTCCTGATTTTGAGAGGAACTAATTGAGGCATGTTCTTGGGCAATCTTTTGATTACAAACAAAGCCCATTAACTATGGCCAGCCATGGGAAATAACATTGCATGAGACCATTTTCGGTGGGCTTTGCTGACTGGAGAGCACTGTGAAATGCAGTGCTCCATGAACACCCCATACTCTGACACAAATAACAGATGGGGCATTGGCAATTAACTGACGCAATCTTCGTAGTGTGCTAATGCATGAACGTTGAAGGGAACTTTGCTACTTTTCAGCCATCAGATATCGACAGACTGATAGAGATTCCAAATCAATCTGACGTTGTAACCCTTCTATTTTCTTAAGATGATTTTCATATTCATCATAAGATAATACCTTCTTTTTCAACTAAAAAAGATTTTTCCATATGATGAGACGAATATCATGAATTCCATCTTCCGTCAACATTTCGCGAATGTCATACTAAGAGTCAGCCATAAGCCAAAACATAACTGGCACTTCACCTTTCACCAGTTGTTTTCGCATGTTTAGTATTTCTTCTTTATCATTTGATGAAGATTCTTCTACCCATTTTGACCAGAGCTGGTGCTTCCTTGTTGCTTCATTGGACATGATTGGTAGAGAAATAATTGATCAAACTAGAAGATGCATGACTTAATGGTGGTTCAGAGAATGACCTACACACTAGGTTATCTTCTGATGGAGAAAGTATTTCACCTGCTAGAGATGAAGCATTAGACATGACTGGTTTTTCATTTGAAAGTGCCTCAAGATAAGAGGGCTTTCTCGGCACTACATTGTCCACTAGAGCGTTTTCCGGGCAATGTGCATCACTACTACGGAGAGGAATTTCGCAGCGAAATTCATCATCATGGGGAGGACCACCATGGTGAGTTACAACAAAAGATGAGATCTCTTGCTCCTTGTTCTTCTGACCACATAGAGGGTTCCTCTCGCTCTCATCTGAAGATGAAACTTCGAGATCGACTGAATTGTCATGAAGCAAGCCTTCAAGAGGAAGTGTCTGTTGAAGTCCTTCGGAATTAATGTTCCTACTATTGGGAAATGAGGGAGTAGAATCTTGAATTCCAACAAATAACTGTCTCAGGGCTTCAAAAACTACAACATCGAGAAAGGACTTGTTACAGATAGTATTTTGATCTCTTGGTTGTGCTGGGCAGGTCTTTTTCTAAGATTCCTTCTTACTCACTTTGGAAACCACTTGTTGGCGAATGTGGCTGCTCTGAGCAGGTGTATGTTCTTGATCAGGAAAGATGGACAGGTCAAGCTGACGATATCCACTCAAATCAAATGTATGTGCCTGACATGGTTTTTCGTATGATATGGGGGAGTATACCCCACAACCCTCTTAGACTGGAACAAATGTGTGTGTCTATTCCTGAGTGAATTTGTTGATTTGTCACTCCAATGGTAGGGATAGATTTATGTGTTTTTCACTAAGATGCCGCTGAAGTTGTTATAATATCCTAGCAAGCATCCAGAATATGAGCGGGCATTTGCTTCTGCTCTTTCACTATTGATAAAATATTCTTGGTGACTTCAGATGCCGGAACAGGGATATACGTCCATTCCGTGCTTGGAGTAGGTGTATGTGCCTGCTCCCGTCCTCCTTTTCCTATTAGTGAATCCTGACAGTACTCAAGTGTGGGGGCGGAGAGTTGAGTCTGCCTTTTGTTTGTCGTCTGAGCTTTCTGACTGACTTCTCTGAATGCTACCAAGAGAGACTGTTGGTATGCTTGATTAGTACTAGAAGGTGTATGTTTCACTATTCCAAACATAGTTAACGAGATACATCATATATAGGTAAACGATTCTACTAACTAGTTGATGATGTAAAAATAGGTGTATGTTCCCGTCTATAATACTCTGCCAAAAGTTCTTGACGGGATTGGCGTGCTACTGCCAGATGAGTCTGGGGACATCATGAATTAATACTGGCAGGTGTGTGTGCCCGCTCGTTTCTTGTCACCAAGTTAAGATGGTGGACTTATTCGGAGATGGCAGAGATGAGAACCTGCTCACTGTTGACCGAATTCCGACTCTGGTGGTTCGTCTTGCCTGCTCGGGTTCAAGGAACCTGAGATGAATGCCTGGAGTCGGTACCCTCATCATGTTGAGGGTGCACTGCCGCACAAGTCTAGCGGCAATTGTTGGTGGGAGACATCGGGAAGGCCTGTTGTCTACTTGAATTAAGGCCCTGAGGGACCTGATCATTTACCTCCTCAGAATAAGGGAGCCAATGGTGATTGTGTTCTGGGGATAATGACACAAAACGGTTGGAGATGGAAGTCAGCACCGCCTTCTTTTTTATCACTGGTCATCATTGTTCGGACGACCGGTGTGAGTTGTTCACTTGGAGGGCTTGTCGGGTAGCCTCTAGAGTTGGGATGTTACCGTTTTGATGGTACTCCTTAAATAGCGAATTTGATACCTAGTGTTGAAGATGCTGAGTAGGTGATATCATCCTCAGAGCAGACAACAATCCAGCAAGAGTAGCCGGAGTGTCATTTGCAGCAGCAATATTCACAGGTGTGAACTTGAGAGCAACATTTCTGGAAATGCAGAAGATCTTGCAAAAGAGTGCTTGTTTAATATAACAGACCTAATTAAGATAAATTAAGCTGCTACATATTTTGGATGAGCACATATGTCAATGATTTTTTTTGTTGTCCATCTCATTGAGTTTTAAATATGGGTCTAACAAATAGGTAAAACATCATTTCAACTTGGTTAAGGATTCAAGTCAGGTTCACCATTTTTTGTTGCCCTCAGAATTTGGGGATGACCTCCTTAATGGGAGGTTCAAACATTCTGATTGGCTTCTAACAGGTTTTTTCGTAGAACAGGAAACATCCAATGATTCCACATCCATTTGGACCTACTTTCCAAAGGTAGGCACTCATTAGTTATAGACTGATGAGGCTTAGGAATTTTCATTGGTCGAGAGGATGGTAGGTCAGACGCATCACACCTTTTTCTACTACGGGACTCTCATTATAGATTTAAGTTATGTTCGTGAATCCTTATTACATTACCAAGTATAAAATGAGCATTACTTTATATCTGACAATCAATGATCGATATATAGGAAATTTGGAGAATCTTTTATATGTATTCGAGGTTCTTCATTGACAGAGAATCATCTGTATTTGTTAGAGATTCTTATTTAGTGGTATCCTTTGATACATAAAAGTCTCTTGGTCATTATGATGACCATACTGGTTTTAAATCCACTCAGTGGGGCACTTGATGTTTATTGTCATTCAGAAGGACGTAGATTATTTCAGAGTTGGGATCGAACCCACAGATGGGATACCTATGTATCCATTGTTTAAAAAAGGAATCAAAACCCACGTAGTTCGAGTAAGGGAGTATGATGTTTACGATTGATGGCTCAAAGAAGGATGTCATTGTTACTTTTACACTCTAAGCTCATGTGAGTCATGTTCATTGTGAGAAACATGTGGTATTGGTAAAAATCAGACAATTGTGCCATGAAAGATTCAATCATAAGAAATAAGGATGGACTTATGTATGTATGACTACCCAGATAAACGAATATTTAGATTTACTTCAGGGAAGAAATCCAGGAACAAGGTCTACAAAGGTATATGTGCTTCACGGAGATTTTAATACTCTAACTTGGGGCTTACTTCTGAAAAGGATCCCTAAATTTGGAGAGGACTTATGATTGGGTTTTTACTCCTGAGAAGGAATCCCAAATCAAAAGTAAATTAACACTGGTTAAGAGGAATTAAGACTGGGGATTACTCCTGAAAAGGAGGCCCATGTTAAGAGACTTAAAAAAATTAAGGGACTTGGGGCTTACTCCTGAAGAGGATGCCCATATTTGAGACTGGGGCTTACTCCCCAAAAGGAGGCCCAGGTTAATAGAACTATGGTTGGGGCTTACTCCTAAGGAGGATGCCCAAATTTGAGAATTATGACTTGGGATTATTCCTGAAAAGGAGGACCAGGTTAATGAGGACTTGTGGCTTACTCCTAAAGAGGATGCCCAGATTAATGAGTTCTCTCATCATAATGGATGAGGCCGAATGAATGAAATCTAAATCTTTAGTGACATAAAGATGTGTAAATCACTAGGTTTTGAGAGATATTCCATAGAATTCCTTTCAGATAAGGAAGTAAAATCAAGAAATCATGCCATAAATCGCTTTCAAGAGTGTCTTGATGACTGAATCTTCAATAAGAGAGGTGGAATGGCTTAAGAGGGGTGAAATGGGCAAGAAGGGCTCCCAAAAAGGTAGGGGCACGCAAGTCCTAGCAGGCGCGCGGGTACTACGTGGGTGCGCAAGTCCTGGTCCCGCAGGTATACCTACGCGACATATGGGTACTTGTGCGATTGTTAACCAGCTGGTTAATACTTGAGTGACTCTTGGTTAATGCCTTTAGAATCATCTTGAGGTTCTTCCAGAAGAGGGGCGTATAAGTTCTATTGAAAGAGTAATGTGGCGCGCAAGTGTGGCCTTTTTATTTAAGGGTTGGCCACTCATGCGCGCAAGTGTTGATGAGTTTCAACACTTAGGCCTTCCTCCCCCTTTTTAGAACTTTTGTTCTAGGTAAGAAATTACCTTAGAAGTGTTTCAGAAGCTTTGAGAAGAGACTAGGGTCTCAGGATCTTAAATCTGAGTTTCTGTAAAAAATTCCTCTTCGAATGGGGGGCCCACATGGTCTATTTATAGGCTGGAAAAGACCCGGGCAGTAATCCTTTAGGGCGCGCAAGTCACTTGCGCGACCATTAGGCATCACTAAAGTGGACTTGCGCGACCATGAGGGAATTTTCACGACCTATGGGCAATGTTCTCTTTGTTCATCCCTTTGTCAATTTTTTGATGTTTCTTCAAAGGATGAATCAATTTGGACTAAGGTATTTCCCTTTTCCAATCTTTAGACTCTATAACGAAAAGGAGTGTCAACACCTACAGAATAATTTTAGGTAATTTAGAGATTTGAGGGTTTAACATATATTTAATGGTATTATTTGAGTGTTCAAGAAATTCAGTTGGGGATACCATAGATATAAGAGGAGCATCAGTCCAGTTGGAAAGCCAGAAGTCCAAGATGGGGTATTTGTTCACCATTCATCTAGAATTAGACATGATGTTGTAAAATTCCTTCCTAATGAATGGATAGATGGAGGAAAAAAATTAATTGATATTTTATTTCCTTAATTTTTCAATAAACCAGTTTTTAAGTAAGTCACAGGAGGAAGATTTATTATGAAGAAGATTCCAAGTGAGGCTAGCCTGTAAGGAATCATTTAAAAACATGATATTTTTGATTCTCAGAGCTCCTTTATTTAAAGGAATGTAACAAGCAGTCTAGGTAATAGTTACCAGATTACGTTCAATATTGCTTCCACTCCACACAATGTTTTTGATAGAAACATTAACATTATTTATGAGACAATTAGGCCATTTAAAAACCATCATTGAATAGACCATTTTGGAGACAATAATAGACTTGACTAGATAGATCCCACTAGCCAGGGAGAGGGATTTACCATTCCACGAGGATAGTTGGTGGAGAATTTAGTCGAAAATGGTAAAATGGTCACAAAATTTCGGTCTACCATAGAAAATGGGGACACCTAGATAGGTGAAGGGGATGGAACATTCTTTAATTCCAAAAACATTGATAATATTGATTTTCCTATCATGGGGGAATATGATTCCAAAAAATGTTGGATTTTACCCAAGTGATGGCTTGTCTGGAAACATCTTCATAGTGTGATAGGAATCTTCTGAGGTTAATGATATTACACTTGTTTCATTGAAAAAAAAAGATGATGTCATCTACATAAAAGGGATGTATGGGGGCATTCAAATTTCTGGAGACATGAATCCATTTATGATTTTTTTTCACTAGTTATGTGATTAATATACTTAACTAGTCTTTATCAATCGAGAAAAGAATGGAGGAGAGGGGGGTCACCATGTCTAACCCCTTTGGAGAATTTGACATAACCCCTAGGAGTGTCATTAACAAGGATTGAGATACATGCCTAATTGGCAAGGGTTTTTATAATATTGATAAAAGAGTCATTAAACTAGAAATTCCATAGACCATTTAAAATAAAACTCAAATAAATGGTATCAAAAGATTTAAAAATATCATGTTTGATGGCTAAATTTGCACCTCTACTATTTTTATTTAAAAGGTTGGTACATTCTGATGCACAGAAAATACAATCTTGGATGGACCTTCCTTTAACAAAACCAAATTGGTTCCAAGAAATAATTTTATTGATGACAGAAGAGGGTATATTTGAATGAAGCTTTGTATTAATCTTTCAAAGAGATTTGATAAGGGGAATGGTTCAAAAAATGTGAATCTCAACACTGTTATCCACTTTAGGAATTAGGGAGAGGAATTGGTTTTTCATACAATGAGTGAGAATGCCATTAGAAAAGAAACCCTAAATCAATCTGAAAACATCATCTTGGATCACATCCCAATATTATTGATAATATATATTATTGAATCCATTAGCTCCTAGAGCACTATCTGGATTTATGCTAAAGACAACGTCCCTTATTTCATGATCAAGAGGGATGTTATGTGGAAAGGAGTTATCCTTTTCATTCAACACCACCAAAATATTATCAGGTGATATACCTTTATTAAAGCCATCCCCATTGAAAATATTTTCAAAATAAGATAATAAATGATTAAAAATACCTTCACCAGTATCAATGAGGTTTTCCCATCTCCTAGGAAGGAAAGAGGAATATATTCATTCCTAGATCTTTGAAAGGAATATAAGAATTTAGTATTTCTATCCCTATCAATGAAACATTATATATTGATAATTTTCATTCTAATATTATCCTTGAAGTTGATGAAATAAAAAAGTCCATTATAAATATTGATTTCATGTAGTGAGTCAAAAGAAAAATTAGAACTAGTAGTGGTATTATTTTTTTTTGGGAAAGTTCCTCCTCCAAAAGGAGGGTGTCAATATCCAATTGTTAAGATTATGATCTACATCAGTCCATAAATACCAAAATTAGATTTTATAATTTAATGATAAGAGAAAAAGAAACAGTATAGTTGTTTTTGTTTATGGAAAACCAAATTTTTTTTATAATAATATCATAATCAGATTCTGGAGACCATGAAATGTTAAATCTAAAAGGTAAAACCAGCATGATAATATTGGAAGAGAAGTTGAAATGGATAAAATTGTTTTCAATAGTATGTTTTGGTAGGGTGATTCTAAATATATTGTCCCATTTATCAAGACCTAAATGATTAGTGAGAGATCTATCTAATTTGTTAGAAACCACCGTGTTGTAATGTTGTCTGTACAACATAAATCTGGATCCAATAAGATTAATTTCAATAATATTATTATCCTCAGCAAAGGATTTAAATTACCTTTATGGGATATTGTAATTTTAAGGAACCTTTTTCTCCCATGGGTTAAGTATGGTGTTCAAGACTTCTATTATAAACCAAAGATAGTGAATGTTATTGCAACGGTGGGAGAGTTCATGCCCAATGGGTCTACTATCAGGGTATCTATTTTTAGAATAAATGAAATTAGTGTAAATGTGTGATAGTTCAATGATAAATTCAAATGTAAATTATTGTTCAAAAATCCTAAAAATACTTACATTATACAAATAAGAGTGAGAAAATATCCCTAAAGTTTCAACCAACGATCAGTTTTTACATGTTTCTGTGAAGGTAAAAAAATGTAATATATGAAAAAAAAAAGAAGAAAAACATATTTTTGTTTCATATATTGAAAAATAATTACGATTATGAGTATTGATAAACGTTTTTAGGATATTAATGTTTTTAGTGTTTTCTATTCCTTGACCGTTCCAAAATAAAATATTCATTAAAATGTTTTTCGGGTTTGGAGCCACATTTCTTCATGTTCCATGAGCCCTTCTTTCTAGCTTCTCTTTTAGGAGTTTTGGAAATGGTCAGGATGGTTTTATTCCCCTACATTCTCATAGGAGAAACCTGAAAGATGTTAGTAATAGATGCAATATCTTCCATAGAAGTTGAATCACCTACATTAGTGTTTAAAGGTGAATCAAGTTGACTGTTGGACTCAATCAGTGGCTTCTCCTTCCAGGTAGACAATTAGTCATTTAATATAGCGGCATCAAAAACTATATAACAGTGTGTTCTCTTTATGACATCCATAGATACACATTCTATTTCCCATTATAAATAAAATAATTCATGTTGCTAGAAGTGTAGAATTTATCAAGATCAGTAGAACTGTAGTCTTGTTCAGACTGCCTATTACTAATAGTTTCTGGAACAATTGTGTTTTTATTGGTATTTTCAATTATATGAGATGCAGGGGGTGGGTTATTGCATTACTTAGGGATATTAGTGTCCACTATTAAATTGTTCTCATAACTTTATGTGACCCTTTTAATATAGTGAGATGAAATGTGTGGGTTATTGCATTCTTTTTAGAAAGTAGTGTCCAATAATATGTTTTGATACTCATGCAGTGTGAACTTCTGGATATTAACATTTAGATCACTTGATTTTCCAGTGTGTTTTCATGGAGTATATGGTTTTCCCTACTATTATTTATGAGTAATCCTTGAAGGATTAATAACCCTCTCTGAGGTTCCATAAGATCCCATGTTTGAATCTGAAGTCATATCATTAGGATCAGTTAGGTAATTATTAATGACCTCCAAAATAATAGCTGCAATTTTTTAAATTATACATTGTTCTTCATCTACATTCACATTTTATTCCCCTAAATCTTACCTATATTTCCCTACATTAACCCCTATATAATTATTGTTCTTGGATTTAACAATCCATTTTTCATTCTCCATCCCAGTGGGTTCCACTTTTTCTAAGGTAGAACATTTATCCTTTTTCTATTTCATAGCCTCGGTCTATTCTGTGCTATTAAGTTGGGTGGAATGCTTTTTCACCACCATATATTTTAGTATTGAGTGATTCTTTCTATAACATTAAATCCTCACATCATACATATAATAATTATCATTAAAAGAAATTATTTACGGTAATTTTGATTCCAGGTTTATATCAACCAACTCTCTTGAAAATAATCTGGATTCCTCATTTAAAGACGTTTGATCAATTTTTAGTGGAGTTACAATACAGAAATATATATCATTTGAGATCGTCATTTAACATAAAAACTAGTTGTGGTTATGAAATCTAGACCAAATGTATTCCATTGTATTCTTATGAGTGTTTGGGATAAAGGTAAAATACCATTTATAGATACACTGTAGGCCGAGTTTGAGTTTAATATTACCTACCCTCCATACCCTATCTAAACGTTCCTTAGAGGAAGGAAATATAAGAAAATAACCTTTACCTAGTGGGATGAGTTTCCAGTTTTAAAAACACCAAAAGTGAGGAATACGGGGTTTAAGATATATATACTACCATGATTTATCACTTTTTATGTAAGCAATGTGACCTATAATTGAAAACATACACATTTGGGTCTATTTTTGAAGTTCCTCAGGATCAAAATCTATTAATAATCCTCCATCATCCAATTTATTGAACATAGGAGGCTTTTTCAATGTTTATTTGAGTATATTTGATCCCTTTAAATCCTCATGTAATGATATACCCTTCTATTTAACATTCAGTTCTTGGTTGGAAGAATCACTTGAATGGGTCTTTTCATCCATCGTTTCTGGAGAGTTGGAGAAGGATCGCTCCCATTCCGGATCGACAGATGCCTTGATGTGATCAATTTGGAGATACCCATCATTAATGGAATTCATGTAAAATAATTTTCAAAACCCACAATTAAATATTAATTAGAATAAATTAAATGAGAATTAGATAATAATTAAAACTATTACAAAATTTTAAAAGACATAGTGGAGTGGAAATAAATAAAAGAAGGTTCTAGTGATTCAATATTTAAAATTAATTCAATTTAAATTTTTCCATTAATGGGAGACTTCATGATTTGTACATCAAATAACACACCATGTAACTTAGTTTCCAAATATCCAAATCACATGCTTGGGGATTTGGCATGTTAACTAAGATGAACTAAACAGTGTGTATATGCAAGGTACACACCCTATATCCACTTTCGGAGTTCCAGGTAGTCCTAGTTAAAATGAGGTGTTTAGAAAAACCACCATGTGTAATAAATTTCCAAGTGCATGTGGATACAATGTGCATGGGTATACGGTGTGTGTTCCAGCTGCACGCCTTGTTACACATTTTTACTAGCCAAATATTTTGTACTTCCAGAGGACATCTTTAGTTGCTATTCAATTTTAAATAACCCTTTATAAAAATTAAACATTGAACAAACATGATTAATATATCTAACATGTTAATTCAAATCGTATTAAATAAATAATAACATAAAATGAAAATATTACCACAATTACCAAAAAATAAACAATAAAATATATAATTATAAATTTAAATGTGACTACTATTATTCCACTTAATGCTTCCAGGAATAGTAGTATCATACAGAGGTGGGAGATATATTAAAATTTATTTTAATAATAATTTCCCATAAACAAGATAATGGATCTTTAAAATCATATTTTTAATTAATTTATTTAATATTTGATGAAATAAATACATGGGATTGGGAACTTTATTCTTTGGAGAATGTTTATCATCTAGAAAGACACTTTCATGTTACCTTAGAATTACTATGAGGATCAAAAGATAAAATCCCTCTTATGTTTATCTACACATGATCTTATGATCTACGAGAAACACCACTTCGGGTTCTAGTGTGGAAATTCAAATGTCTTGAATCTTTTTATTGATTTATCGGTCTTCAGTCTTGAATAAATTTCTCTTTCACTTCTCATTCTTGATAGGGAGGGAGTAGGGGGAGTTGATAGAGAATTCAATATGTGAAAAATTTCTATATTCTCAATATTTGTATGCTCTATATAGTACGCATAGATATCTATTTATAGTGTCAAAATATAATTTAAAATATTTTTTAATTACATAATGGCCATTAAATAACATTTATTACCTTTAATACTCCCCACATAACATAGTAATAATTATATATATTTTTTATTTTATGGTGTGTGGCCACTTGAGCAATAACAAGTATTCTGTAACATTCTTGTTATTTTTTTTCAGTAGACTTAGTCATGGTCAACTCAAACTACCCTATCATTTATTGAACAACTGAATATATATTTTATTAATTAAGAAATATTTTATTCACAATATAGTGGGTAAATATTTATGAAAATATTTAATAAATAAAATAAATACTTTATTCACTAGATAGCGAATATGTATTTATTTAATTTATGTGATGAATATATTTTGAATGAAATTATTCCTCATATATGAGAATAATATTTTTTCCATTAAATACTATCAAATATAATTTAACATAGATCAATGGAAAAACATTGCGTGTGAACCTCTGTGATTCTTTCTCAGTGGTATCAGGCGGGATTCCCTAAATTCCATGATAACCATCTAGAAATGGGTAAAGTCACTGAATATAATGAACTTTATTTTTTAATGTTGATAACCACATGAAAACTCTCACTATGTAATATAATTCCTTTTTCAAAACATCTCATCAATGAGGTATCACATTCATGTCTCCAACCTATATGATATATTGTTCTTCCATTGATTATCCGAAATAAACACGTCGTTACACCATGGACAAGGAATTTAATGTGATAGTTCTATTTCAATAAAAGGCCTTTGTTATAGGATTCCATAAACATTTAAGGGAAAAATAATTCCTTGAAATATTCATTAATTACATGTCACATGTGACGCACCCAACATATCCAACTTCTCCCTTGACTGTTGTCATCATGGTTTTAAAAATATGTCTTTGTATGTGAGTTATAACATCCATTAATAGTAATTATAAAGTCTAAGGACCATCACCCATTCTTGTACATAAAATATTATATGACACCAAAAACATGAGGAATTCATACTGGTGGGTTTGTTCTCATAATATCCCATCTTGGTGATTACCATGTTTTAACTTCACGATAAGAAGCCTCATCTACTTACTAATACTCTCACCTAGTATTATATGTACTATGTGTTCAATATTAGTAATGTATCCAACAAAAAAAATATTTGAGAATATTCTCATAGCATATCAAAGATATTATCATAGGTAGGAGCTTCTATGACTTTATGAATGTGACATATACACTAAAACATTATTACATTATATTCATGAAGAACAATAAAATGTAATTAAAATGTTTATTAATATTCTATTAAATGAATATACTTTTAGTAAAATCACAAATATTTTGTCCTAGGACACCAAATCTATATTTAATTAGCATTATGAGTAACCTAGATATGTATCTATTGTGATGTAAACATATATGTACTAATTTATTAGTTATATATTGATATTGTCCCACTAATGGATATAATGTTATTTTTATGGTTTCATCAATCTACTTGTATCTTATTTAATAAGTGAACTTATTAAATGTTAATAAAACATGATAATAATTTTATAAAAGAATTTATTCTAAAAAATAAGATCACAATCATCAAAATTTCACTAAAACCAATCCTTGTAATGAGAGGCTTCATGTAATCTACAACTATGATTAGTGACATCAGAAATGTTTTTAAGTAAGATTAATTCTATGTGTTAGATAAGCACCTTAAAAAATGAATTCACTATTTATGTTATTCATCAAGAGAATCTAAATTCATAGGGTAAGAATAAAATGATTCATCGAGGCTTTCAGTGGCATATGAAGTAAGATAAAAAAATAATGTTTAGTCTCTTCTAGAATAATCAATATAATTGGGTATAATGACTTGGTTAGAATAGAGGATTTCATGGGGATTTTTCTAGTTATATAATTCATTTTATTTTCATTGATGATAATTTTTTAAAATGTGAATGTGTTTATGAAATTTTTACCATATTGTTATAAATATGTTTTGAATAAATGAATAGGTTGTATAATGAATTTGTTTCGGTGTGGTTTCAATGGTACAAGTGGGTAAAAATGTTTTAACCAAGACACAATTCATTATCAATGAGTTTGTTAGAATAATAATGACTATGTTGATACTACCCACTAGTGGCATATTTTAAGGAATAAAGTCATATTATATGTGGAAAATTCTCTGAAAACATAGAATAACATATATGATTAATATTTTATTTGTCAAATATTATTATGATAACAAAATATTTTTTATTTACTGAAACAATAGAGTTCATGAATCCTATAATGACACTATGTTTAGAATATAGCATCCCAGTGGCTCGTGATAGTATGTTTTGACTTAGAGAAGGTAAAAGATAACAATTAAAGTGTTATACTAATCAAAAATAATAAATTTATTTTAAATTAATATCCTAATGACTTTAGGATATGTGGAAGTAATGAAAAATATTAATAGTTACATATAGTTACCAATTAAAAGTGAATATCACTCCTTCAAAAAGTACATTTCTATTCAAAATATGATGTGCATTTTACTTCATCCCATTGAAGTTTATAAATTTAGGGGTTGTATTATTGTAAATAAGTACATTAATTATTAAAATATTTCAAGTAAAATTTTGATGTAATGGGTTCGAAGAATAATGATGATGTATATAGAAATAGTTCAAAGTAAATAACATTTGATGACAACACAACATTTGATGTTGGGTAGTTGAAAGGTTTTGAATATATTCAAGGATTTTACATTGGGAATATGATTCCTAAATCTCATCGTTATTCAAATTATCTTTCATCTTAGTTATTAATCATAAAAACATAGTGGGAGGGTTTTAAATGTTTATCACATTGATATGTGGTATGAATTATATATAAATATAATGAGTTAAAAATACTCTAAATGTGATGGAAACATAATGATAATTTGGAAGTATATCATATGTGATATGTGATATAGGTTTTTATATAGGTTTCTATTATGTATTATTGAATTATTTTAAGAATATAAATTATATAAAATAAAAGACAATCTATAAATGATAATTATTTCTTGTGGGATTCATATATGTATATATTGATACACATTCTGGGGTGTGTAATTCGTTTTTACCTCTCAAACTAAATCATTGGTTTATCACTAAATAATGATCATCCTATTTTATTATATGTTACAAAGAAACATTATGGTTTTCTTGATCATGATTATTATATAGAGATAAAAATATGCTCATGAGGCAAAAAAGAGGTATTGTGCAT
Source organism: Viscum album (assembly GCA_963277665.1). Lineage (NCBI taxonomy): Eukaryota > Viridiplantae > Streptophyta > Magnoliopsida > Santalales > Viscaceae > Viscum > Viscum album. The sequence goes on from OY728167.1 coordinate 588,097,658, forward strand.
TGGATAATCTGAGAAGTATACCGCATGGTGTTCCATTCGCGATTTCATTAGTGTAATAGGGGTTCATGTATAATAATTTGAGTTCACACTAAATGAATTTGGAGAGATACCTGACATGAAAACCTTTATACTTTGATACATTTTTTTACTAAATCCTTGATTATTAGCTAATAAGTTGGTGTTTGGGTATTTAGTTGAACATTTCATCAGTTGGAGATAAACAAATATAGGAATTTCCCTATCATTAGAACGGTAAGAAATAATCACCCTTAATTTAGACAGATTGTGGAATTGTGAACTATAACTAGATATTACTTAGGATGTGATTATTTATTCCAGAGTGGGACACATGATGTCCTCATCAATACCATTCAATGTAATGTGATGTATTCATCTAGCAAGTCAGTAAATACTTTTGGAATCGTTAATTTATGTATTGGATGTATATTATTGACAAATTTTATGTTTCATAGTCACTAAATAAATTTGGAAAAGGGATCACATGATAATGATTACTTTCATATGATACAACTAGTGGACCTAAGTATAGAGATACATGTGTCTGATAGAGAAGACATAAGATCACTCTATATCATGGTATTAGTTATTATTTTCTAGAGATATATTTTTTCTTTCAATTATTTATCAAATGATTCATATATGTTATTAACGATACTAAATTTCAAAGGGAAACACATTGTGTCTGAACAAATTTAGAATGATTTTGACTCAGAGAGGCACTCTATTAGTATTTTCAAGTTTAAAAAAATGTTTTGGGTGGGTATTAAAAATTTATTTCATATAATGGGATACATAATGAGGTGAATGACATATTTACAAAAATTCTTTAAGAAGATATGCAAAAAAAATTTGATATATGGTTTCATATTTTTTTATATAAAATATTTTATTTGGTGAAATGACATAATGATTATGTGGATTTAGTGAAAGTGTGAGATTAAGGGAGATATACTATAAATCTATCATATGAATAATGAATTTGGATTTATCATATTATATGATATTGGGTTATAGTAAAGAATGTATTTTTGATACTATCCATGTTTGGCATACTATATTATAGACTATATGGTATGGAATGATATATGATACCATCCCACTGCCTTCAATTCTTCAGGTGGAAAAATGATGATTGTTATCACTAAAAAAGATCTCCCACGTGAGATATCATTAAACTAAGTCATTTTATAAGAAAAAATATATGAGAGAGTAGGATTGGACAAAGGTTTCATTAGATGTAACCAGATGAATTAATTCAAAATGAATGAGTTAATACATGTTCACTGAAGGAACATCCTTGTATGATTTATAAGGGGGAATTTATCATGAGAAAGAGTATAAAAAATAATGCCTAAGACTTGGATAAAACTACCAAATACCTAAATCCCTCTTTATCTTCACCCTTTTACTCTATATGGAAGTATCATATCATTGGCGATGATAGGGTCCTCTAAAATCATGAGATTCATTATAATGTGAAAATATTTCAAAAGGAGGAATGTATTTTGTCTACCTCTACTATGATATTATTCAAGCATGGATGAAGAGAATTGTTACATAAAAATGATGTAAGGAACAAATTTTCTAGTTAATTTATCTATAGTTTTCATGATTTTATTTTTCTATCATGTAAAATCATGGGATTTACGTTTCTTTATTACTTTTATTATTTTTAATGAGTGTTGTTAGATAGTTTAATGTCTTGGAATATTCCACAATTGAGTCTCAATATTTACCCTCTATCTTAGTGTATGGTCTTATATCATGACCCAATCTAGAATCTTGACATATAATACCACCCTCTCACTTAGAGTGAGGTCTAGTACCACATCCTGACCATTACCCTCTAGCATAGGATAGGGTCCTATATCACATTCTTGACTACCACCCTCCCACTCCGTGTAAGGTACCATAGAACATCTTGACCACTACCCCTTCACATAGGGTAAGGTCTTATATCACATCTTGACCACCACCCACTTACTTAGGGTGAGGTTATATACAACATCCTGGACACCACCCTATCACTTGGTTTGAGGTCATGTCTCATATCCATACCAATACTCTCTCACATGGGGTACAATCCTATATCACATCACATCCACCACCCTCTCACTTGCGAAAGGTTCATATACCACATATCGACCTATAAACAGTCACTCAATGTAAATTTATATATTAATTATCATTTAGCATTTAATGCCTCTACATAAAAATGCATACTGAGGTATCATAAAAACTATAATATTTTTCAAACCATTAATGATAATCAAATAAAAACATGGAAGGAAAATCAATATCCTAGCTCTTAAATAGCCACACACCCATCCCCGCTATGTTCTCAGTTATCGGGTAACATATATAACTCAATAATTTATTCATTGTCTTGAATTTTCATCCCTCTATGTCCACATAATTTTTTTCTAAACAATACTTATAATAATCCTAGACCCCTATGTTATACCCAAGATCAAAATTTTATCCCTTAGGTCACCCTTGTCTACACTAATCATCAAGCCTCTGACTCAAGACATTCCCTAAACCATTGAATATCATCAGAATACTAAAAAATTTAAACTCCATATATATCACATATATAATAACTAACAAACACCTAACGTATCTCATTGGGCACTCACTCTCCATCTATAAATTTTGTTAGATGTTAAGAACAACTGTAATCTAACCTGCCCACTCGGTCTACCCATAGAATTTCCCAATTAAATTCTAGGAAAGAACCACATGAATTCCAACTAGATGTCCTTACCCATCTCACATTCTCATCATACTCCCTTGATGTCCCCATATCGAAGTGAGACCATTAACCCTCATTAAATTTGACAATTGAAGCTAGACACATCCAAAGAGAGTGATTACACTCTCCCGCAAAACATTAATAAATAAATCCCAAACCTAATTTATTACTTTGGATACCAGAATCATTCTCTACACCCCACTCCTCTTACCTGAGGATTTCCATGGTCCCATGGCAGTTCCATGGACATTATTATTCCAAATGAACAACTATATGTGGTTCATTATTTAGGTATTAACTACTCATGATCCCTCAAGTTTTATCACTAATTCTCATTCCATATAATCATAATTCATCTCATAGTATTAGTCCTTTTCAGGGTCCTTTGATCCATTCTATACATCGTTCCCCCTTGGTGTCATAGTAACCATGGAATTGTTAAATCCCGAATCATATGGGGTGTACAGAAAGAATCACTAATGGCTCATTCACAGTCTACATCACAATTATAGACTCACCCGACCCCTTTTTCTGATTGATAACCCTATCTGAAAACACACAAATGTGACACACATGATAGACATATAGATTTATATTAAATTCAATATTTATATCAATAAATGAGTTACTATTATCTTTAAATTCTTTCGATTACCCATAAAAATCCAAACATGTCTTTTCATACTCCCATGATTCTATCTCAATCAACATTATATAATCAATCAATAATAATAATTTATCATTATTAAATTTATTTAATATATTGAGGTATAATTGTTGATATCTCACTGTGATTATTATAATTCCTAAAACTTCATGAAAAATCATTCTAACAGACCAAGGAATAATTTGGAACACCTACAACAAAAATATCCAACATTAGACATACAATCGGCCATTTATTTACTTATAATATGGATTAATAGATAATTTCATACATAATGTAACTCTATCAAAAAAATTATAAATGAGTACAATGTACCCTATTTAAACTTTCTCAAGCCACTACAACACAAATACCCATAATATCAGTTAGATGACACCACACCTTAGTGAAATTTGACTTGAACCCTATCCCTAAGAAATAAGAATATTATAAAAAAAGGGAAGAACAATGGTGAAAGGAGGATGAGAAAATACCCTAAGTTGGTGCAAAGAAAAAGCCTAATATATCTGGAATCCATGATAAAAATGGGGGAGAAGGAGATAGAAAGGGGTTGACTCCCCTTTCTTGTTTGTCTAGCTAAAGGAGGAGACCGCTTAATGGTGTTCCAAAAAGGTATCTAAAAATTTCTCCTTTACTCTTCACTAAAATTGAAACCAGGCATACTGAGTACCATATTATCTAATTCCAAGTACCCAATGCTCCTCCCACTTTAAAAAAAGAACTTTTTTGATTGGTCAATTTTAAAGGATTTTGAGTTAGTTAGAAAGTTTTGATTGATATTTTTTATTTTTATGGAAATAATTTTTCATTAAAATTTATATTATTTTCTATAAAAAACTAAAACAATTAAACATATCTAAAATAAAATTGATGGGAAAGCATGTTCTTTTTTGTGCAAAAATATTTATGGTATAACAAAAAATTCCATTGAATATAAATTTAGCGGGACATAATTATTTCTGAGGGAATTATACAACCCATCCATTATAATGGTTATTTCTAATTTACTAAATATTCAATCATAAATAATTTGATGTTTTACTATTTATAACATAATTATTCAATCTCTAGAGAATTGTTTTAGATTCAAAATAGACTAAATATTTCATCACAAATAGTTATTGTATAATAAAATTTCTATAGTGGTCGATTATTTGTGAAAATTTTAGTCCATCACAAATACTTTTTTGAAAAGTTGGGAAAAGTAAATTTGGAGGCTAATATTTACAATAGAATAATTATATGTTGATAAAAACCTTTTTCATTACAAATGTATTCCTTAAATTTATAGTTGGTAGATTTGTTTTACAATAATGCTTTCTATCAAAAATGTCTGTTGCAAAAAATTAAAAAATAAAAGTATGTGCTCATTCATTTCCCATGCACAATTCCTATTGTATTCCCTCATTTTGTCTCACATGTATCCCTCTCAAAGATTCATAAACCCCATTACTCCAAAAGTATTAATAGAGACTCGAACTTGAGTAATTATCTTCAGTCAAATTGTAATATTCTAATATTTATCATAATTCATTTTTATAAATTTTCATTTATTTCTAAAATTTGTTAACTATTTTTATTCAATTAGAATACTATAATTGTTTTAAATTAAAATTATTTATATTATATTTCAAAAAATATAAATATTTAAAAAATTAATATTTATTAAGAAATCAATATTATAATAATTAAAATATAGAATTATTATAATGTATAAAAAGTAAATATTATTTATTCAACCTCTTACTTAGTTTCATTATTCAATTAATTTTATTATTAGTGTAATTGATTGTGTTTTAATATATAAAAATATAGAAATTATTATAATATAAGAAAACATAATTATTAGTCAATAATAAATTAATATTTTAGTTTTTGAAAATAATTATTATTATTAATCAAATTTATCAAATTTAACATTATAAAAAAATAAAAATTTTAATTTCAATAAATGAAATTTAAATAAGAAAACAATAATATGAGAAATTAATTAAAATTAGTTAAATAAAAGAATAAAATGTATGATTTTTGATAAGTGAAGATGGATAGCTTCTGTCTCTTGAATGGAGAGACTCTCTCTCTTTAATCCCTTGACAATCACTCCGATGATTTTATTATAGTGGCCACCATCCCAATTGGTCAAGATGATATATATTGACCACTATGAGATGCTTATGTCATGTGGGGTCACACATCCTTAGGAAATTTTTAGTGGAGTAATTCGTGATGATTAAATTCCTTCATGGATGAGTCATGAATGATCTCTCTTTGAAGGAAATCCTTTTGGAGATCGAAGTCGTTTTGGGGATCATATGAGTGAAACCCCAACTTATGATAAGCTTTCTTTTTTGTTCAATTTATATCAAGTTTAAATCATTGTATCCCATTGTGAATCCTGGGATTTGGGACCCCTATAATGGTGATATCTGTGGTCAAAGAAAGAGGTTCACTGAGCAATGGTTGGCCACAACAAAATATGACTCAGTTTCACTAGCCCCTACATGACAATAATGATGTAGAACATACTGAAAATAACATTATAACATGGGAAGTAAGAAGATGAGTGGTATGGGACATAAGTTGCGGTGTGGTTTAGGACCCTGGTAGTGATGTGGATCTAACACCTCTGGGTTCCATTGACAATGAAACGATGAGAGGACGATAAGGCGATAAAAACACATTTGGTGATGGATTCATCAATTATAAGAGAAACCTAGCTCATGGATGAAGGATATAGATATACTTTCACTTGCCAATAACATGGATAGAGATAATGTGTAGTTGATGACGATGTTCGAGTACATGCCAAAAATGTATTTCATGTGTGAAATCCTCAACCTTGGGACACAAGGATGTCCTCAAGTAATGGGTGATGGCCTTAGGATGTGGATGGTTGAGGACCTTGGGGCTCGAAGTGGGTCATAGACTAGAATCTATCATCCATGATTTGATTCATAGTAAAATATTGACTCAATCATTTGACCTTCAAGGAATTATATACAGTGCCTAAAATGGCTTGGAAAATGGGATTACAAAGAACAAGCCTATAAAATTGGGCATGTTGACAAATTCTCATCATAGACCGTTGGCCTAATTTATAATGGGCCTATGGGATAGGTGCCATGTGGCCCTATAACTCACGCACCTCAGTGACAACCTATAGGAAGGATATAGATACATCGTGGTTGGCGGGGATGACACAAGTCTTACGGTCCATAAGGGTCCTAGAAAACTGGGGTCATGGGTTATTAAAATAGTGGACAGGGCTATGTATTTCATCATGTATTTTTCGGGTTGCATTGTTTTTTTGTTTTTCCAGTTTGATGGGGTTTTCTATTACGCATGCTTTAACCTTGCATGTCACTGTTATTTTTGCATTTGTATTATCATTATTAAATTTTAGGGTCGAGAATTCTTGTTACAAGAAACATCAGAGATCTGTAATGGTAAATAATAATTAATTAATTAAATAAATGATATATAATATAAAATAAAATGAATTTAATAATGTAATAACTGTTGATATTGTATTTCATAAATAAAAATAAAAAATTATAATGAAAAATAAAAATGTAGTTTTTATAATAACAATATTATTTAAATTCATTAAGAAAATTATATTAAAATAAATTTCTATTAAAAAAATGTAATTTTAAAAACATATTTTGAAAAAATGATTCTAAAATGTTTTCAATCAAAAACTATAAAAAAATTGTGTCATATAATAGTAATTTTTATTTAAATGAAATTTTAATAATAATAAAATAACTATAAATAACTATAAATAAAAAGCTCATTTAGTAGTTATTAGTAAATTTTTAAATTAATTTTTTAAAATCCATATTATTGATAATTAGTTTCAGTTAATTTAACTCTATAAAAACTAACAAAAAAATCTAATTTCTATAAAATAAAAATTCTATTAAAAAAAATATGAAAACTTATTTAAATATATTTATTTACAAACAAATTATAATTGAAATGAGTAATAAAAAATATAAAAATTACGGAAATATTATAAATATTAAAATATTATTATATTATTAAAAAATAACATAACAAAAAATAATGAAATTTAAAATAAAAATTATTTAAAATAATAATAATTACAAGTAATAAATTTTAATAAAAAATTAAAATTTAATTTAAAATTCAAAATAATAAGTTCAAAAGTAAATTTATTAATTCAGTTCATTAAAAATTTATATGAATATTCATTTCAGTTAATTGGATATTTTAATTTTCAATATGAATAGTTGAAACTTGGTTTACAAATTTTTTAATATTAAACTAAAATATATATTTTAAATAATGGATCAAAATTTTGAAAATACACATGGTTGTAATGAAATAAAATAGAAATTAATAAATAAAATAAAATACATCAAATATATAAAACACTCACATAATAATTAACAAATTACTAATAAATATTAGTAAAATACAACATCCAAAAAATTATTACATTGATGAGTAATAAAAAGCGATTTTCATATGTATAAAGACCAGCAAAGATATTATATAATTTTATTATAGAATTTTTTAAAATATAGCAAGAAAAAGCAGTTATTAAATAAAAAATTAATTTTAAATGGGAATACAAAAAATAAAAATTTGTTAATAAAAATGAGAATAATAGATTTTTTTGCATAGTTTTTAATAAATGTAAATTTGTTTTCTTGGAATCTATTTTTTATTATTTTTTAAAAATATATATTGAGTAAATCAAAAATAATTTTTATTATTGAATTGTGTTAAGATTATTCAACTAAAAAATCATATTGATTCCAGAATGAATAATGTATTCATTGAGGGAGTTTAAGAAATTATGACATTTCCATCCTCATATTAAAAAAATCATATGACAAAGTTAACTGTCGTTATATGAAATTTGAACTTACGAAGCTTGAAACATTTGATATAGTTTGGGTCTCTAACTAAGATTTAGTTTTATTAAAAATTATTTTTATTTGTATCAACATAGTGAATTTAATTTTAAGGAAAATATGAATTTTTTAGTTTCTGATCCTTCACAGTTTCTAAATTTAATAAACGATGCTACTGGGACAATATTTTGAGGAGAAAATATTTCGAATTTTAATATGAACTCTAAACCCAAACCACCTCAATTTCACTACCTTTTGAAATATTTTTGGGAGACCTTATATCATAGAAATAGATAAAACATAGAAACATTTAATGAAATTTTTGATATTAAACCTGATTTTGGAATGACAAATACGTGTTCTGGATAAATAAATTGTTTAGTTAAATTAATTTTTTTGAGGGAAGTATACCACCTAAAAAGTTATGTGAAAGAAAAAATTGGATCATGATTTCAATGTTATTATCATAATATTAATGAAATTTCAAATCATTAGAACTTATATATAGAGTTAAAGTGTCCTTAGTTAATTTTCTAACATATAGGCAATGAGGTACAAATATATTCAACAAGGAAAACAGGGAATTATTAAAATAAAATAGATGATGTATTTTCATATTACACCTAGATTGAAACATCATTTCATGTCCTACAACATAGCTTCATTTATAACATGTAATTGGTATAATATTTCTATAAATAAAATATTAAATAATTAGTGTGATGGTGAGTCATAGAAATTATTTTATCATATACACCAATATTTTTATTCAGATCATCAAAAATATTGGTTGGGTCTTTATATTGATCTAATTAGTCCATTTTGTGCTTATAGGTTTAATATTCCTGATATATTATTTTTATTAATTTATAAATCATAAAATTTCGATGTCAGACCAATTTTGGATATGCACAACACTATGTGGGGGATAATTACTTTTGGGTCTCTTTAATATTTTTCATCCTTTCCTTTTCCACTACATAATTATGTGAACGGAGCTACTATTCTCTCAAATTTCCTTCATTTTACAGTACACCCAAACACACACACGAATGAAAAATCCTATTTACATGTTTCAAAATTAAATATTAATGGTTTTTATAGAAAAAAATCAATGAGGAAGAAAATAATTAAAAGAAGAGTACGAAGAGATATAAGGAGGGAAATTTTCATTTATCCCACTGAAGAATAGTCATCAACTCATAGGATATGTTAGAGTAGTGAATGAAATTTCATTCAGAGTCCCCTTTGTTCGATATACATTCATAAAGTTGATTTGTAAGGAAGGTTATTCTTTATTGTGATCAATAAAACCCAATAGTCCCAAAACCCACTAGAAACAATACATTGAGCTGCAAATGGGTAGGGAGTTTCCTAAACTCTTGTTATACAAATCCAGATAGGGTATTGATCACCCCTCAGTTTAGTTCATCTTTCAAATTTCATTGATATGAACCATGGTAATAACTGAAGTGTTATTAATTAATTTATAGTAAAAATGAGTTGTTTATGGTTTTTTTGTTCCTCCTCACCTTCTTCTCCTACTTTCACAACAACATTTATGTAAAACACTTTCTTCTTCTTCATATTTTATCATAAAATTAGTGAAAAAACTATCTAAAATTTCATTAATAACACATTAAAATGATTCTTATCCTTATTTTTCAATTGAGAAAATCAAGACCCTACTTCCTCCTGTGGGGAAGGTATTTAACATCACTTTCTCTTATTACTCTTTCATCAGTGAAAATGATCAAAATTCGATCTATTATACCATTTCATTTTCCAAAATGAAAAATTATGGTTCTTCTTATTTCACTATTTTGTAAAATAAATTTTTATTATTTGGGATTCAATAATGCTTATCTTTATCACAACTCAATTTTATATTACCTATATAATATTTATGATGATGAGAAACATTGGTGACATCCTTATATATATTTTATTATATTAAATTTATAATCAGAATACTAAGTATTAAACAACAATAATTCTCAGAAATTCAAAACTCCTCAAATCTCACACTTTAAGAAATTCTTCTTTGGTTTTCTTGAAGTCTTTACCTCCTAGATATTTATGGAAATATCATGGACTATACATTAATTTTCATTAAAAAAATTCCTTACCATCATTTTCCCTAATCCTTTTGAAAAAACACCATAACAATATTCCCCCTATAAATGTGTATATTCATATTGTATTTGTGGCTTGATCATTTATTTTTTGTTCAATTATATCCATTATTTCCCTATTTTATTACTTCTAGAATCACAACTAACAATATCATGATATTTGAATTTTAATTCTGGATATAGGATTACTTGATATTGTTTCCTCCATCTAGAAGTTTCATTATCATAATATTTTCAATGTATATATACCATAAAATGATTTGAATATACCATATGATGAAATTTATTTACTTAATGATGTTTCTTATATATAATCTATGATAATCATTTCCCTGAAAGGCACTTTCATGAGCGCTTTCAAATGTTGTTCGGTTTCAGGTTACTTACGTGCAGCAAAGTGGATGACCAAGGTCGCCTCTCAAAAGAGGAAGTAAATTAAAACAAATTATTAAATGTATTATAAAAATGGAGTAAAATATAAAAAAACACTACTTGAAAGGATGGGTGTATATCATTTATAAAACTAGAAGAAGTTTGCTGAACGAAGATAGCATTTTTTATGTTTTTAATTTTAAAATGAAATTTGACACAACTATAAGAAGTTTTTATAGATAATATTTTAAAATGTGTAATCGATATAAATATACCACATCACTAAATTATTTTTCATTATCATTTAAATTAACATCCACATAATTATATGGAATTTAAATTAAAAACAAATATGAAATTACTTAAACCCTAGGTTAGCTTCGGAACATGCAATCGCAACATCGTGCATTGATTGATGTTATTAGGTTAGCTTAGGGTAAGTGGTTAATTATAGCACATATATAATCTCTAAATGTTTATTAGTTGTTTTTATGGATTATATTTTAACTCTACAAATTTATCTCATGTGGTCTTTTATTATGGATTACGATCGCACTAATACAATTTACACAACTTCGGACCACACATGTTTTTGTGTCAATTGTTCAATTTCTTGATTAGTTTCATTTAAATTAAAAAATAAATTAATAGATCATATTATTTGATTTAAAGTATCTGATTTATTCAAAATAAATTAATGAATAAGTTTATAGGTAGATCAATTTCTAAAGAGAACTAGTGCTCCATGGGTAGTGTAGTCATCGTAGAAACGTTTTCCATGTGCAATGTTTTAGAAAGGGATGAACCCAATAACATTTTAACTCATGATTCCAGACCAATTAAGAAGATTAATATTAGAAGAATTTCTAACAAAACATAATAAAAGATAATAAATAAAATATTAACAAAGAATTTTATTATGAAATCATAAACATTACAACATGAGGAAGAAGAAAAGGGCTTCGATGAAGGGATACTTTCATCATGAGATGCCCATATTTAATTGCTTGGATAATTATAGTGGAACCTCGTCTCCTCTTCCCTAAACTTTCTAATTCACGTCTCAACCCTTAAAAATGAGAAAAATACATATTTATATAGTGGAGGGGAGGCTTGGTTAAAAGTGGGTTCAAGTGTGAATGTGATGATTCGGCCAAATATTTCAATACCACTTGAACCACTTTCCTTACCACCAAAAGTCATGAATCAGCTATCCTTCTAGAAGGATAATATGAGAGGAATAATGTTTTCGATCCCCTCTCAGTGTTTGGGCTCAATCCATGTACTAATGTTGAATATATGACCCAAACACTAAAGTGATATCCAATCTCGCATGTCCATCCCACCATTAACATAATGGCCCATTTACTCCATCGAAATGCACTCTTTATCTCTAGTATCATGAATAGAAGTTGTATAAAATTATGTGAGTAACATTGTGATATATATTTATGTTCAATTATTTCATATTAATATAATTATGTGCGAAATACTACATTACATTTTAAAAGGGTAAAACTGTAATTTTCATCAAATTTTCAAATGAATGAAATAATCCCAAACATTTAATAGATGAACATATTTACGACAATGTGAGGAAATTATATCATTTATTATCAATAATATATTCCATAAAATTTTGATTAATCATGTATCTTATGATGTTTATACACTATGAGATTCAATTACATTATAAACTATGAATACTTTATGATGATCCTTTATGTACTGTCATGACTTGTCACATTGGGGCTCATGATGTGACTCTCCAAGATCACCTCTAATAGGCTAGGAGACAGTGACTAACACTGAGTATACATGTCACTAACATAGGTGGAATTTCCTAAATACATGTATGCACACACACATATCCAAGAACACAAATGATGAAATGTAAAAAACCACTAAGGAACAAAATGCATGAATACTGCTACAACCAACAAATAGAGTAAAATAGAAAGTAAAATGAAGTAAAGTAAACTAGACTAGAATAAATCCCACTAAAAGGAAGAGTTTGTAAACTACAAATCCCAAACTATAAACATGATAAGTACCAAGACATCTGCTTAAATCCATAAGAAACCATCAACCTATCTGGAACTCACTAATCTTAGCATGGTCTTGGTCTGCCTTGGCCACATCAAAAGGTTTCTCGTTTACACAAAACATGACATGTGTGTGAAAAGACCACATAGGGGTGAGTATATAAATACTCAGTAGGACATCCTAGTAACCACAAATAAATACAAAATGTAGAGGTATAGTCAAATCTACATAGTATATGTCTATAGTACATTTAAAAAGAACATATACAGATATTATCAAAACCCAGACCCATAGACTTGGGGTTCGTCACAATGACCGCATAACCACACTAGGGATAAGTTCCAAAGATTCCCGAAATCACTCATCTTGGAGAACTCACTCTTTAGTCTGATTTACCTTATGATGTACATAGGAGAATTACTTTTTTTGGAACTGCAATGTGAGAGATATATGCTCAAAGATCTGAAGAGAGAATATAATACACTAATTCTGGGGGGACCAAATCAACGAATGAGGAATATAACGATACACAAATTATGATCACTACAAAAACCATAGAGTATACCATGAATCATTATAATTGACCTACTATGTAATGGAACAACATCTGGTAGGATTGTCTATGTTGATAACTTTACTCTATCTGGGTCACAAGAATTGATAGAGTTTCTTACTCCAGGACTCTCAGAAAGGACACCCAAGTCTATCCTGGAATTTATGCTGAAGGGGTTCATACTCTTATGGACATAGAATGAAAACAACTGACCATCAGGGGAATGAGAAATTGGAACCAACTAAAAGAACACTTTTCCATGATTCAGTGTAAAAGAAGAACAAGCCATGTAGAAGAGAGTACATGATGAGTTGAACGGGCACACGTTGAATCCCTTGACCCCAGGTACTTCTCATGTACAATAGTTCATGTGAGAGGAATATGTCTTGTGGAAAAGTTATACACAGTTTGAATAAAGTCTTACACATCGTGCCTGACTACCTGGGGTGCGCTCTATGTACGCTTTCCGTTTTCTAGTAGATGACAAAACCCAATGTTCGCCTACCTATGTATCATTACACAGGGTATCTCGCATATCTAGTCGAGGTCAGACCGTATGGTGCAGTACATGTCATTTACTCCACCAAATGTCTGTGTATCCTATGAGATACATGATGATTTCGGGGTATGGTCCCATACGCCATGTGACAGCTATCATGCACCATGTTCTACCACTCTATCACCAGAAACCTTGGCCACTACTAGTTTGGTCCCACACCCTGTGTATTCAAAGATATACCCCATGTTCATTGGGATTTTATAGAATCATTTTTTTCCTCTTGTTATTCCTTTGGTCTTATGGTTTTCAAACCGATGATCTATTATCCTTGAAATTGAATATCCATGGTCATCGCATCATAGCAACACCGATTCGGTAGGTTTGGGGCCTTCGATTGGATCTGAAAAAATTATGATCATCCGCACAAAAACTCTTAATGAATGATATCTCCTGGAATACATTGATCCCTCTGTCTCCATTTCTACCTCACCACTACTAGGTTGTCTTGTTTTCAAATATATGATTTCATATCATTGTATCATGACATGGATACACAAAGATACTTTGTTCAAAACCCCATGAAGAACGAAGAATCTTTGGGAATATTGGGGGAAGAAATTATAGAGAAAAAACTATAGGAATGAACCTTGGTAATATTTTATAGCCTCGATATGCTCTCATTAATAGGATCAAAAAACTAAATTTAAACAGAATCAATCCCATGAATCAATCCTGCAATCACCCAGCCTACACGAACGATCGAATTGTGGGTAAACCCTATTCATAGGTTTATCCATCTTCATCATTTAATCCCAGAACATGAAATAAATAATTGAAATCACAGACCCTAACATGTGTTTGGATCGATCATTGATGAAGAATGATCGTGTCGTCATCATCGAAGTGATCCTCCAACTCCACTTGCACAATGATTCATGATCACTTGATTCATTGTCATTCTTCATCTAGAGATTTCTACAAGGGTCTCCTCTCCAAGGTTCTAAATAAATCTTGGTTTATTTAGAAAACATGAAATTTATTATTAATAGTCTATTGAGAAGATAAGGTCATTTATTTATGTAAATGACAAATAAAATAAATATTTAATTTATTTAATTTCCTTAAACATCCAATAAATAAATTTTACAATCGGTCTGCAGCAGCCGATGTTAGGCCTCTCCTAAGTTAAAGGGAATACATCGAATGTAACAGTGCCTTCATATTTTTCATCTCAAACCCCATTTAAATGTTATTTATCATTTTTAGGAAAACCACTAGTGAGTGGAATTTAATGATTAATTTATTTCAAATATTTACATTGGGAACCAAGGGCCTCAAAATCACACATTGCCTCAAAAACTGAACTGGAATTAATTCCATATAATCATTTAAAAAACTAAATGAAAAAATATTGGACATTATATTCTCCCCACATTACGGCTTTACTTCCCCAAAAATTAAAAACAAAAGGCAATACAGAGATATGTTGTTATAGTGCATCAATCCAAGCCTCCCAATCCCATGTACTCTCTTATACATTACTGTTCTACCACCATACATGAACTAGGGGAATTAATTGAACATTATGGATCTTCTCTTGTCAATCCTTAATCTCCACTCGGTACTCAACAAAAGTCACTCTATCCTTGATACCCAACTGGTCTCAGTTAATGATGTGCAACAGATCATGCACGTAACTACTCATCTATGACACATGGAAGACATCATGTACCTGGTGAAACTTCGAAGGTATATCTATATTGAACACCACCTCTCAAACTCTATGTAGTATCTTAAAATGATAGATGATCCTTGGAGATAACATGTTGCACCGGCAAAATCTCTGCATCCCTTTTCGAGGTGATACCCAAAAAAAGACTTGGTATCCTTCCTAAAACTCCAAAGGTTTATATTGTATATCATTATAAAACTTATTCCAGCTATGTGAAGTATTCATCTACTCAGAGATGACCATAACCTTCTCAATAGTAGCTCACACTACTTTCAGGACCATGAGTACTAACTCTTCTAGGACAGTCTAGCAAATTGGTGACTGACTGGGTCACCCGTACATAGCCTTGAATGGAATAATAACAATGGTGGAGTGGTAGTAGTATTTGTATGAAAACTCCACTAGTGGTAGGTTGTCCTCCCAAATTCAACTTAAGACCAACATGAAATATCATAACATTTACTCTAGAACCTAAATTTTCTTCTCTTTGTAGCCACCTGTCTGAGGTTGAAACACTATGCTTAGCATAACTGAGTCTCAAATGCCTCCAAAAATATCTCCCACAACTGGTTTGTGAAATTATCATCACAATCCAAAACAATAATCAATGTGTCTCCATGATTTGAATTTATGTCCTGCACATAGAGGTATCTCAAGCTCTGTACTAAAATCTGCTCTCTGATAGTTATGAAGTGAGATGACTTGGGGAGTCGTTTATTGATCATCTAGATAAAATCACGTCCCCTAGACATACGTGAGAAATATATCACGAAGTAAATCGGTATTCCTTCACACTTCCATTACAGAACTTCATTGGGGTGAGATAATCCTACTAGAACATGGTTCTCACCCTTCACTTGTGGGCATGAAAGGCATTGAGAAACAAACTCTACCATTGCATTCTTCTCCCCTATCCACCAAAACTAACATTAGAGGTCCTAGTAAATCTTCACCACACCAGGATGTATCACCAAAGGGGATGTATCAAACTACCTCATATCATCCTCCTTGAACACTGCTGAAAAAAAAATGATTCTCATAAAAAAGATTATGTGCTCCCCACATTCTGAATATCCATCAGGATCATGCCCTGTGGACATCAGAGAACATACAGTCTCATAGTCAACATCCACAAGATATGCCTCCAAGAATCAGTATAAAATTTTAGTGGTGAAAACCATCGATAGGAGGAATGCTGCATCATATCCATCCATGAAGGATAACTATAATTGAGCCAATTTCTCTGACGTATCTTTCAATATCTGTGAACTTGATATCTTACATAGAGCATCTACCACCACGTTCCCCTTGTTAGGAGTATAGATAATCTCGAAGTCATAATCTCATAAGAACTCTATCCATAACCTCTATCTCATTTTTAGATCCTTTTTCCAGAATAAATACTTTATAATCTTTAGATTAGAGTAGATGACAATCCACTCTCCCATCTGGTAGTGTCGCCACTTATTAAATGCAAAGACAACCAGTTTCAACTCAAGATCAGGGGTGGCGTTGTTCTGGTCATATGGGCAAGACTGTCAAGAACTATAAGAAATCACATCTTACCTCTACAATAGTAAACAACATAGTTTTTTCCCTGATGCATCATAGAACACTACGTACTTGACTCCATCTTCTGGAAATCAAAAGATCATAGTTCTCATCAAACTCTACCTCAACTACAGAAATGCCCACTGGCACATCTCCGTCCATACGAATCGCTTCCCATTCCTAATCATAGATTTTATATGTGACGATATGAATGAGAAACAAGGTTTGAATCTCTGTTAATAGCCTACTAGAACATGGAAACTATTCACCACTATCACCTACCTGGGTGGACCCCATGCTAACACCACTTCCACCTTGGCTAGGTCCATCGCCACTCCATCTGATGATATAACATGTCCCAGAAAGTGAACCTCCTAAATACATAATAATAAGTTTGAGATATTCTCATAAATTTGGTGTTATGTGAATATATCCAAAACCATTTATAGGATTCATGCATGATCCTACTCAGATCATGAGTACATAAGGATTCCATCGATGAAGAACACTACGAACCGGTCTATTTATCACCATAAGATCTAGTTCATGAGTCCCATGAACACTACTGGGGTGTTATTCATGAAAAAGGGAATCCAAAAGTACTCATAATGACAATAGAAGTTTCTAAAATCCATCTTTCTTATATCCTCATACCATACTCACAATTGGTGATATCCTAATCGATGGTCATTCTTCAAGAACCATCATGACCTTTTCAATTGATAGAAGAGTTCATCGATACTAGGTAGTGGATACTTGTTCTTTACCATCACTTGGTTCATGTGCCAGTAATCCATGCACGACCTAAAGATCCCATCATCCTTTTTGGAAAACAAAACTCGGGATTCTCAGGGTGAAAAAATAGGACTCACAATACTATTTCTCTGCAAATCCTCAATCTACACTCTCAGGTTGTGAATTTATGTGGGATCCATTTGATATAAAGGTTCTGATATCAAATTTTTTACTAGGGTGTAAAACTATGAATATTTCTATCTCCCTATAGGGAGGTAATCCTAGAACATATTCATGAAAGACAACCACAAACCCTGCCACTACAACTGGGTATTTAAAACTCACAAGATTTTCTACTTCAAGGGTTAGGCTAGACAACTAATGAGTGATTGGATACACCCTCCTATGATTAATCCCATACTATACTGTTTGGGTTTACTTTTCACCCACACAGGAAGCCCTCATCCCATCACTATGGGAACACCACACCCTTCACAAAAAAACATTCAATCTAGGCATGGACCGTAGATATACAATCCACATCAATAATGACATTGTAATGCCTCGAAGATGCAACAAATAGGTTCAACAAAAACTCTCACCTCTGAGGGTAAGATGACACTATTGGAAAAGTTTTGTGATCAACCATTATACTACCATAGTGGTATCCAACCGTAAGGGTCAACTCAACCATTGTAGAAGAATATCAAGGTCCCGAACAAGATATGTGGAGTAGAAAGAATTACTTGCACATGTGTCTATAAATACAAAAGATAATGCAAAAAATACACATTTTGTACCTCATCTCAGCCCTGTAGTCCCGGGTTCATAGGCCTCGACTACATGCACCTGCCCCCACCCTTGTCCTCCAGCTCCCTGAGCCTGGAGTGGACCTCTTGGGGGTGGCGGTGTTATGTAAAAACATTTTCCTCCTCTTGCAACTCTCCCTACTCCTCTTCCATGCCTTCTGCCTAGAAGATATTCCTTCTCCACTCATTGAATCTTCCTCAGTGGTATAATAACCACCTACTTATCTATAGATTGATGGGTTGGAAAATCTCATGAAATAAGTCCTCTAACATCGCATGTGTAGCATCACCTCTCCCTAGGTTGACTGGATCCGGCCTGAGATTACTAGACTATAAATATCCTATCTTAGGATCTCCTGTGATGTCTCCATCATCCTTATCCCTTTGTTTGATGTCAACTCCCTACTACCAAGGACTCTACACCTGTCTACTTGCTTTTGACTATCGCCGGATATCTCTACTCAGTCAAGAAGTTCTCGACGACCAATGCATGTCTGGGCACTCTAGAATAAGTTGGAATGTATAGAGGAATGAAGATGGATTAGATGCCTTTACATAGTCCTCGATCGAAGGTTCGATCCTTGAAGTAAAAATCCCTAATCATATACATCGACTACCAAGAAAGGTTGGTAATCCTTGATGAAGAGTTAGCCATTGTCAAGCTACCTTTCTGGAGCGGAAGAAGATCATATATATGAACTACACTTATTGTAACTAGAGATAACCGCTCTCTAAAGAGATGCTCAAAATTCAACCACAGAAGAGTCACTTAGTTGTGAGTCTTCATGGTCAAACTCCACCATCTCCATGTCGAACCTTGAAGAAGGCTCACTGCTAGGATCACCATATAGTTTTCAAGTGTCCTCATTTGATGATAAAATCTGGACACCACCTCAATCTATTCCCCAACCGCATGAGGGTTGAGCGCTCCATGAAACCTGAGGGGTCTCTTTCTCTATAAATCATGGAGTACACTCATCTTTTTATGCTCATTTATAGGTAGTGTAGGTACCACATGCTTATCCACCAGTGGTGGAATAATTGGTGCACTACCTAGAGGTAATTCTTAGGGAATTGTCCCTTGTATCGAAGCCTCATAACTGAGGGGGTCATCCTCATGATCGAGCTCGTGAATCCATGACTCTATGTGTCATGGATGAATATTGTAAGAAAAAAGATGTACCATCGTCAAGGAGTATATCTAGATAGTTGACTCAAGATGGTCATGGAAACCACAACCCATTCCAATAATATGTATGTACCATTTTTCCCACATATAGAGTTCTCATGCATCGAGTCAAAAAGAAGGTAATCATAGTCCTTGTGTATGGATATTTCAGTCGCCCGCACCATCACTAGAGTCCCTAGCCTTAAATCCAAACATGAAACACTTAACACTATTTCCCCAATCCAATCTCATAGACTATTTATGTTAAGGTAGTAACAACAACCTCTTATGCCACTCTGTCACAACCCGTCCTAGAGGGGCATGTGCCGCGACTCCCCAAGCTCGCCCCCAAAAGTCTAGGGGCTAATGACTAAAACTGTGTTGGCATATTATAAGCATGGGTGGAATTTCTTAAGTACATGTACACACACAGACATCTCCAAGACCAAAAATGATAAAATTTATAAAAACACTAAGGAAAAAAATGAATGCATCGTGCTAAACCCGACCAACAGAGTACAACAGAAAAATTGCAGTAATGTAAACTGTGTAACAATACAAGCCCACTAAAAGATAGAGTCTATAAACTAAAAATTCCAACATGTAAACAAGATATGTATTGGGAATGTTGTTCAAAGAAGTAGGAACACCCCCGACCTTTATAGAACTCACAAATATCTACCTTGTCCTTTTCTTCCCTAGACTCAGACAAAAGGTCACTCATCTACAAAAGACATGACATGTGTTGGAAGAGCCAATGCAGGGGCATGTATTACAATAATCAATTAGACACCTGAAATCCACAGAGAAATACACAATTTAAAGGTACAATATTATTTACAAAGTACATGTCTATAATATATATAACAAGAACATATCCAGATCTACTCTAAACATAGACCCGTAGTCTATAGGTAGGTAACAACAACCGCATACCCATGCTTGGGCTTCACTTCAATGATTCCTTAAAGCACTCATTTGATATAACTCACTTGTGAGTCTAATAGCCCTGATGATGTCCATCTGAGAAGTGATGTTCTTCAGGATCCTTCGTGAGAGATACATATGCTAATATATTTTAAGAGAGAATACAATACACTTGTTTTGGGAGAACCAACACCACAAGATATGAAGAGCATGATACACAGATGAGGATCACTACCAATGCCAGGGCGTATAACACAACACATACATATTCAACCTATTAGTAGTGGACTGATGTCTGGTAATATAGTTCACATTGATTACTTGACTCTACCTAGAGCACATGAATAGATAGAGGATACTACTCTTGGACTCTTAGAGGGGACTCCTGTCTCTCTCCAGAACGTCATGATAAAGGGGGTCATACTCATGTGGATAGGAAATAAAACTAGCTACACATCTGGGGAACAATAAAAAGGCACCAAACCCAATGAAACTTGTACAAGATACAATGGATAAAAGAGATAAATCAATGTAGAAAATCGTACACTACATGTAGAAGGGTCACACGTCGTGTCCCTAGATCCCAGGTATTTACCAAGTTCAACGGTTCATGTTAGAAGAACATGTCATGTGTAAAAGGTATAAAAAACCTATAGAAAGGCTTACACACCATCATCGACTATACAGGTGCTGCTCTATTTATTCTGGCTATGTGCTAGTACACAACTCCAACACTTGTTCGCCTACCTTATACAAGTACATGGGGTAGCCCGTGTATCTGGTTAGGGTCAGGCAATGGGGGGAGTATATACTTTGTACTCCACCCAATGTCTGTGTATCCTCTTAGATACATGTTGAGTATTGTTTAAGGTCATACACACCATGTTATAGATTCCACATGTCATGTTCCACCTCTCTTTCACCCAAAACCCTATCTATCTTTGGTTTTCTCCCAAAAACCGTGTATTCCAAGATACACATCGTGTTTGTCGAGATTTTCTAGAATCATTATTTTTCTTCTAGGGCTTCAGTTGATCTTCAAGTGTTCAATTTGATGATCTTTTCACCTTTAAATTGTTGATCTTGGGTTTTCTTTTCATTTAAACACTAATTTGGTACATTTTGGGGCATCGATAAACTCAGAAAAATGATTCCCATCATCCGCATGAAGAACATTCAATTAACGATAACTCCTGAAATACATCGATCTATTTTTTACCATTTTCATCTCACCTCTGCTAGGGAATCATGCTGTCATATATATAATTTTAGATTGTTGCATTGTGAAACAGATGTGCATTGATCCTTTGTTCATAACACTTTGAAGAACGAAGAACCAACATGAATAAATGGTGAAAAATTATAGAGAAAAACCCCGAGGAATGATCCTCGGCTATTGTTTGTTATGGTCTTGATCCTCTATCATTAGAAGGATCATGAAACTAAATCGAAATATAATAAATTGCTATATTCAAACCCTCAATCACCCATCCCGTATGAATGATTCAATCGCGGGTGACCAAGTTCATGGGTTCATATGCATTTATCACTAAATCCAATAATGGGAACGAAATAATTAAATTCATATGCCCTACCTCGAGTTTGGATTGATCATTGATGAAGAATGATTTCACATACATTGCCTATGAGATACTCTAACTCCAATGGCACAACAATTCATGATTTCATAATTCATCGTCAATTACCGTCAAGAGGTTTCTCCAAAGGCTACCTCTCCAATGCTTCAAATAATTCCATGGTTATGTTACTAAACCTGTATATTGTTCTTAATATCATATTTAAAAGAATATTTCATTGAATTAGCATAACATGATAATAAAATAGACATTTGTTTACCTTAAACGTCCAAAAACTAACTTCCACAGTTAGCCCGCACCGGCCGGTTTTAGGCCCCGCCTAAGGTAAATTTATTTCTCTAAATAAAATAGTTCCCTATGATTTCTGATCCAGGTATCCATTTAAATGTTATTAAACCATTTTAGGAAAACTCCTCACACATTATATTCAAAGTTTAATTTATTCCAAACATTTAGTTCAAGAACCCTGGGCTTCATAATTGCACGTTGTCTAAAAATTCTGGTCTCAAATTGGTTCCATATAATATTTAAAAATAATATATGAAACAATATGGGACTTACTTGTAAATAAATCTTTTAAAAATTATTATGTTTTGTTATTGTAGATGCCGAAAAAAAGTATGTAACTCCTAGAGGATGATTCGAAATGACGAAGAGAAGTCATACTTGGACTCGGAGGCCCGGTCCGGAGGGCCCGGAAGTGGTGCGCGAAATTAAGGAGGGCTTGCACGAAAAAATGTGGCATGTGCGAAGCAAGTCTGGGATTCATGAAAACCCACCGGGGTGGCATGCAATTTTGTGCGCCCAGTTCCGTGCAGTGAGGCCTTTCGCACCAAAAAGTCCGAGCAAGGAAG
Organism: Viscum album; assembly: GCA_963277665.1. Lineage (NCBI taxonomy): Eukaryota > Viridiplantae > Streptophyta > Magnoliopsida > Santalales > Viscaceae > Viscum > Viscum album. The sequence continues at coordinate 588,120,966 of OY728167.1, forward strand.
ATATCGTGCATCGCCCAGATTCCGAAATGCCTAGAGCTTATAAATAGAAGGAGACCCCATCCGTTTCGGGGATTCGTAATTCGGACCAGCTCTCATGCACGAAATTGGACTCCCGCGCACGCAATATGACTTTCAGGCATAGACCCTTTTTGTGAAACCTTGCCCCGAGGTTCGTCTTTGCGCAGAATCCCACTAGCTTAAATAAAATTAAAAACTACTCAGGGTTCCTCCTTTGCACGCAATCAATTTTGTGGCGTGTTATCCCCCTAGCCACGCGCAATCCCTCTGCCCCAATTGCGTGCAATCCCATCGTTAGGTTTTCCCATACATTAGGAATCGATTGTTTCCCCCCACGCACAATCTAAGTATGTTTCATGAAATCCCCCTAGACGCGCGCAATACCTTTGCCCCAATTTCACGCCATCTGGGTGTTTTGTGCGCAATCCTCCTCATTGGGCTCAAACGCTAGGACCCCTCACCTTGACGCCCCCCGGGGTGCCTCCCTAAATAGGTGCCCGATGTCCTCTATATCAGGCACGCACTCCATGAATTGTTTTCCCGTACGGCCTTCCAGGCTCGTAATAAGTAACCCCAAGGTCCCTTCGCCAGTGTTTCCCATTGTGTTGCTTTGCCATATTCTCCTTCGCATAGGCACGCTAACGGCTATTACTTCTTTCACGTAGCCACGCTAACGTGGACCCCTCCATGGTTTGCCCTATAGCCCCCCTTCACTATTGCCTTACTGATGCCTTACCTCCCACAAGGGTTAGAGGGTGTTGGGCATATAATCCCTAGGGGTGTGGCACGAACCCACATCATCCAAGCTGTAGGACGTTAAACTGCCAATCACCTTGTTCTCAAAACATGATGTTAAACTGTGATCTAACCTCGTGCCTCGCACGCAGGGTCCCCAAAACTCGGACATTCTTTACACTTCTTGCCTCCATGATAATGGAATCTTCCTCACATGTAATGATATACCCTTTCTCGGAGTGGCGTTTGTCCACGGGGGAAGGGCTGCCTCAGAGCGTAATCCCCTAGCCTCTCTTGCAGAAGGTAGCACCCATGCACCTTCTTACTTCCCCGCTGCCAAGGCCAGTGAAGTGTGGGATAGGGAACGAGGAATATCCTTTGTTCGATCCCAAATCCCTCTCCCTCTGTTCTTTGTCTCACCACAAGCCTCCATCCCAGAGTAAGTCCCGACACCAAATGCCGCTCAAAGCGTAATCCCCTCTCCGCTTCTCATGGATGCACCCTTCGCGACGTGATCATCTGGTCCCTGCTACCTCTTGTTTCTCACACCGAGCATGACTCACGTGTTCTTTGAGTATGAATGGACCATGAAACCCTCTTTTGGGCTGCCTCAGAGTGTAATACCCATCCCAGGGAACTATGTGGACTTTGATCCGTGCCAAATCTTGTTATGTAGGTAGCCTCAACGAGGCTCAAGCCCACCACCCGGTCGTTCCGACCTCTTCACGTCGGTTCGCCAACACGTTGGGCCACCTTAGAGCGTAAGCCCCAAATTTCCAATCCTGCATGACATTAAACTGTATGCCCTCATCCTGCATGACGTTAAACTGTATGTTTTCCATCATGATGTTAAACTGTATTCCCTTGTCCCGCATGACGTTAAAATGTATGTCGTCCAGCATGACGTTAAACTATATGCCCTCCTCCCGCATGATGTTAAATTGTATGCCGTCCAGCACAACGTTAAACTGTATGACCTCATCCTGCATGAAGATAAGCTATATGTCATCCAGCATGACATTAAACTGTATGCCCTCGTCCTGCATGACGTCAAACTGTATGTCATCCAGCATTAGGTTAAACTATTTTCCTCGTCCCGCATGACGTTAAACTGCACCACCCGAACTACGAGGACTTTGATCCATGCTAAATCATGGTACGTAGGTAGCCTCAACGAGGTTCAATCTCACCAATCAGTCGTTCTGACCCCTTCGTATAGGTTCACTAACTTTTTGGGTGGCCTCATAGCGTAAGCCCCATATCCACCATTATGGGCCACCTCAGGGTGTAAGCCCCATATCCACCATTATGGGCCGCCTCAGAGGGTAAGCCCCATATCCACCATTATGGGACGCCTCAGAGTGTAATCCCCATATCCATCCATTGTGGGCCACCTCATAGCATAAGCCCCAAATGCCCCCATCCCACATGACGCTTAACTGTATACCCGAACTACGAGGACATTGATCCATGTCAAGGCATGGTACGTAGGAAGCCTCCATGAGGTTCAAGCCCCATCACTCCATCATCCATCCTGATTCTTACCTGGGCCTCCACATCCCGGTGGGACCATGGTACCTCATTACACACCCCAGTATCCTGGAAGCCTCCCACGTGCTGGCCTTGACATCATTGTCCCCCCCCCCCCCCCCGAGGGGGTTCTTCAATTTGTTCCACTCTCAGTGTTTTGATCAGTCCGATCCATCTATAAAAGATGTTAAACTCATGGCATACCCCGTGTCAAGCATGGGAAGCTGAGGAAAACCTCAGATACATGCCTATGGAATGCGAATTCCCCACGTTCGGTGTGGGATACCTCGGGCCTTCGCTCCCTCGAGAAGCCCTATAATAAGGGACATAAGATAGACATGCCAATCCCCCAGTGTTAAGCCACGCAACGACGCCCCAGCATGACCATTCTCTTCACCGAAGGTTGCTGCCTCGACCAGACCCCTTGGAGCATCTCGACGGAGGCAACGTAATTAACTGGTGTCCATGAATATATGGAACTAGGAACTAGATTCATGAATATGTATTAAATCTATGAGGGAGACCCGGACTAGGTGACGAACTCTGAGGAAGAATCTACAGAAGGAAGAACCGACATCCCATCATCCCGGTTTCGACCAAGGAGGAGACGTCCCTGAACAAGGAACAGATTCCGCCCCCCTTTGAAAAGCGATAATGCGGGGCAACAAGCTGTGCGTCCTCCCCTGCGTGATGGATGCGCGCACGCACCCCGACAGAAAGCGTCGGAAACAGAAAATGGTGAACCCGATTTGAATATCATCTCTTAAATTTGGAGACCAGTTGCATTTGGGGTGTCAGAAGATTAGCATGTCACCAGGTCCGGGCACCCAGCACCAGGACGTGAAACCTGCTAGGGGTTGGGGAAGTCAGGACATGGAGCACTCCGTTCTGTGATGTTGTCAGCGAGGATCCATATCACCGACCACGGAAGACGGAATGATGCTGGATTATTGGTTGTTGATTCCTTTAACTAGTAATGTTAATGGGTTCATCTACCTGCATTCAAGAATCATATCGCTGCATTCAGAGCTCGATCGCCACCTGCCCAATGGCACAGGGGCAGGGGTAGTACCGACGCGGCCACCCCGTTCGATCCCGACTTTTCCACAGCTGCTCCGACCGCCACGACTGTTAGGTGCTCGTGCCGCCTCTCTCTATTAGACATTATCCAACGGATGGAGATCAACGACCTTGTGTATAGGTATGAGGAGTAAGGGTTCATCCCGACTAGAGACATGGACTGTTTGGATCTTGAGGAAGTTGTGCCTCACTGCCATCATCACCCCTGAGGGCCGCACAGGGAGACGCTGCTTCCCACACCGACGTTCAATCGTTTCAAGAGCCTATCTCTGTAACACCTCGACACCTCCCTTCCCTATGCCGATGAGGTGGGGGATGACCGAGTTCACCCGATCGGGGACTCGTTCCATAGGTTCATGGAAAGGGCCCCCGCCAGGTCATGTCGACGCCGCCGCCCGACTCCCCGAGCCAAAGACCAGGCAATCCATGTGCCCTCACCACCGGGTCAAACCCATATGACCCGATGCTAGCGTCGGGCGCGAGTGGAAGAGGATGCCCTCCATGGGGCATCAACGTCAGGAACCACTTTGGCCCAAGCCACTGCTGAATCTTGTCATCAAACCCCCGCACATGTTGAGCAGGGGCAATTACATGCCCAACCCAGATCAAGGCCCCGACCGCCCCACAGGCAGGTTGGGTCAACTCTCCCGGTCGATGGCACATGCAATGGACACCGCAGACCAATTCACGGTAGTGCCATCCAACGTGAAGTCCTACTTCGTGCCACTGTTATGGAAAGAAAAAGTCTTCCCCGTGACTACTACGCTCCAGGTGTGTCTCTTTCCAACGCCAACTGCACAGGGTACGGGGTCACTCCCCCTACCACCGACCGTGAGTACGAAGCCATTGCATATCCGATCACTCACCCATCTAGAGGTCCTCCCCATTTCCCTTTCGATATCTACACCAGTGCTCCTCATACCCCAGCCTTCATTCTTCTTGGCCCCAATACCATTGCGGCTAGAGGACTCTATGACAGAAATCAACCTTTCCCTGAGGAGCCACCCAGAGGCAGGAAGGCGGGACATCGTCGCTGCAAGAGAAACGCCAGGGAAGGCCAATCCGAAATTAGACCAGTCCGTTTCTCGGACATTGAGGCAGAGTATGACTCGGTGATGGACCCCCCCCCCCCCCCCCCCCCCAGTCCTATGAGTCAAGGGTGGGGATAGGGACGCAGCACGTCATCCTCGTACTCCCTGAATGTGAGATCTGTATGATCCCCGCCTCCCTCCTGAGGTATATCCAAGTGGAAGAGGACTTGACATACCCCCATGGGTAAAAATTGTAGTTACCATTGGCTTCTATGGAAGCACCTTCCACCTCAGTCTGAGAGGTTAGAGAACTTTTCTGGGGACCAACGGAAGAGTCACGACATGGCACACCCTCGTCAAGTTCCGAAACTATGACTGGAGGCCCATTCGCCAGCCCATACTATCGTGACGTGACAGCCAGGACACTACAGCCCATAGAGGACGACATAGGATTCGGCGGCCAATCAGCCTCCTCGTCGTATTCTCCACCAGCCAGCCCACCGGCCCAGCGTCCTGCCTCAACACCGCTGCCAGTTCTCCAGTCATTCTCGGTTGACGAGAGGGGCAAGAAAGGGTCAAATATTGAACCTGATTCATGGATCTTCTGGACCATCCTTGAATCAGGCCACTTCCCTGAGATGTTTTGGCCAGTCGCAGAATCAAATTTTGATATACCAGAATTGCTTACCGCGAGAGAGTTTGAATGTTTTCACCAGACCCTCCGGGTGACTCACTCCTGTCTTCGCCATCAGCAAGTGCCTTATCCCGGGATTCCATCACATCTCGAGGATATCAGTGAGTAGTGTCGTCGGGTCGACCTGGCCATGCTCCACGTGGTTCGCCCCCCCCCCCCCCCCCACCCTCGAGGGCAGCAGCAGTCATCATGGATGACCTGTCAGGAGAGGGGAACGGTTTGGAACTTCTCGATGGGGAATCACCCCCTGAGGACAGGCCGCTACTGGATCCACCTGGGAGGGTTACTCATCAACAGAGGATCCTCCTAGGTAGCCCCACACCCATTGAGGAATTAACACTGAGCCGTAATATCGGTAAGGTTAAAGAACATGTTGGGGCTGTCAAGATGGCCGACCCATCTTCCTCAGCGCAGAAGGCAGAGGAGGAACCCGAGAAGGCCATGCTGTACCAACAGCTTGCTGAGCAGAAGAGGCTAGTTGATGAGATCCTGGCCGAACGCATTGCATAGCGGCGGCCTGACTATGGTGATCCTAGGCCGGGACAACAGGGACAGGAAAAACTACCCCTCGACGAGATTCTACCAGGAAACCGCGATCATGCCGTGTTCACCGATAGAGGAGAGGATGGGGCTCATGGTAAGAGGGCGCGATACATTTCACCGAACCCTCCTAAGCAGCGTGATTACCAAAGGGACACCGCTCGGGTTTCTCCCTCTACCCCAAAGGTCGCTCCACTAGCCGCCCCGTGAGCTGTTGAGCTTCACTAACAGATTTTAAGAGCCCGACAATGCGATTGTGGTTAGGGATCGCCATCAGAAGAGGAACCCATTTCCAAATGATCTGATGGGAGCAATCATCGCTCACTTAGAGGCTCTAGAAACTTGACAGGTGGCAATCCCACCGGAGGGAAAGCCATACCCAGTATGGGTGGATGACATGCCGGCCCCACCGGGATTTGGGAACCCCACATTCACCCCCTTTAACGGGACAGGAGACCCGCCATAGAACCTGGCACACTTTAACTCAAGGTGTGGGCCTATGTTAGGAACTCCAGCGCAACAGGAGGCCACCAAGATCTGTTTCGTTGTTCAGACTCTAGAAGGGCCAGCATTCGTCTGGTACAACCAGCTCTCTGTCGGATCTGTGACATGCTGGGAGGACCTTCGTAGGCAATTCCTATACCAGTTCAGTTCCACAACCCAGAAGTCGAAAATCGCAGACCTCTTCAGGTGCATGCAAACGCCCGATGAGCGATTCGCGGACTTCATCACCTGGTGGAAGGGGCTCACGTACTCCCTTGACCCGCCACAAACTCAGGAGAAATTACTGACAATGTGCGTAGGGAATGTCAAGGTAAAGCTACTTCCTCATCTGATCACCCAAAATTACCTCATAGGGTTCCTAGACTTCTCATAAAAGGCTCATATCCTCAAAGAAGCCCTGGAACAGTCCAGTCAGGCATGCTCGCGGCCTCCTGTAATCCCTGCAAAAAGAGCTGCCAAAGCCGAGCCCGCTGCTGTGGCCCAGATAGAGGCCCCCAGGTAGCTAGAGTTGCTAGCAGTGAGGCCTGCTCCACATCCCCATAGGTGTCCAACCCCATAGGAAAATCCTCCAGCCCAGCAGCGACCGCTTCAAAATTGGAAAACACCTTCGCGTAACGCACCGCCACCTCTTAGGCAAGATAATCAGGTTCCGCCTCCTCGGCATACTCCTCCAGCCCCTCATCAGGGCCAGCCTCCTAGAGCCCCATTTCTAGACCTAAGGAATCATACATACTCATTCGATGAGGCTCAGGTCCCCGGTTACTTCCGTAGTGCTTTGGAGCAGAGAATTGTGCTGCTGCCTGAGTGCCGGAAGCTGGAAGAGGGGCATCTCACTGATCACCCCAACCACTGCCCTTATCACCGGACCTTGGGGAACACCATCCAGTGAGCTTATGTGTTCAAGGACTGGCTCTAAGACCAGATTGACAACAATATAATCAGGTTGGGCCCAGTCCTGGCACAAGTAACAGGTGTCTTTGTGAGATCAGAGGGAAATAGCGGCGACACGGATGAATGGCAGCAGGTTTCCGACAGTGGGTCCTGGAATTATAATCACTGGATGGCCCGCAAGATGGTCTCCTGCACCCATGGCTTCATTCGTGCATGCTTGAATCATCCAGAGTCCTCAGAAGATGTGGTTACCACTTTGGCATCGTCGTCCAAGCCTGCCTCTTCCCAGAAGAGCAAGCAGCGATGACGCAAGAAGAAAGAACACGCCCTTCCAATGTCGCTGTCATCCCACACTCTTGGAGACTTCATGCCCTTGGAAATGGGGATCCCTCCAAGACTCCACCCAGTAATGGATGATTCCTTTACTGATAGTCATGGGTACACATTGGTTAACACCGTAGAGTTGGTAAATCATTTTTTGACTCCCGATGATGAGGAACTCCAGGTGGACCTTCCCAGTGTCCCCATACATTGCCAACATCGGCGGAGCTGTGGCTACATAAATCGTCGAGGCATGAAAGTTGGCACCTCGTTCCAGGACGTGCATGCCACTAAGACTAGGTAGCAGGCCCAGTACAAAACTTATCACATGCGGCCCCTTTATCTGATGTCGACAGGTTCACCTCCGCCACTATTTGTGTTGCTGGACCAGGCAGAACCACCTCAGTCGTACCGCGACCAGCTCTGACTTGCTTCCAGCTGACCCCAGTCTTCCAGTCCTAACTCGGCAGCCAACCTCTGGCCTTCGAATAGTGAAAAGTGAGACATTCCTAGTACCAGTCAGCCACTGGTACCGCCGGCAGGGCCCATCATGCCTCCAATTGTAGAGCGGCCTCTTGTAAGTAGGGGATCGTGCTTAGACTGAACGTATGATGTCCTGAAGCACCTGGCTGGCATCCCAGCAAGGCTTTCTATCCTTTAGGTTCTTTTCCTGTCATCTGAAATGCATGATGCTCTCGCCGAGGCCCTAAGGAGACCCCTCCAGTTTGAGAAAGAGGTAGCAGCTGTAGAAGCCTTCCATGCTGAGGCAATTGAGAATGCAAAATTCCATAAGGTTATCTCATTCTACGGTGAATATGAAGACCCTCCCATACAGGGTTACATTCACCCACTGTACATCACTAGCCAGTTCAATGGGGTGGAAGTCCGCCGTTGTCTTGTTGACATGGGTTCTGGGATTAACCTAATCAAAACTCAGACACTACGGAAGCTGGGTCTGTCTAAGGTTGATTTAACTCCCTCCGACCTCAGGATCCAGGGGTAAAATAGAACTAAGCAAACTCTATTTGGTAGGATTATCTTGAAGACCCAATTTGGTGGCCTAATTTCTAGCACTGAATTCATGGTTGTCTCTCAGGACACCGCCTACAATGCATTGATGGGAAGGCCGTGGCTCCACCTTCACGTGGCGGTCCCCTCATCAGATCACCAATGACTCAAATACTCCCTTAATGGTCGATTATGCATGCTCCAAGGAGATGTGTCTCATTTTTACTCTTGTGAAGCTCGTTATCTCGACGCAGACTACTACAAGGGAAAGGGTAATCATTTTCAGGCATGTGAGGTGGAGCCCGCCGCTATCACAAGTGATCCCTTCGCCGGTTTGGATGACGCTTACGTCTTCCCAGTCCATCGGTTGGAGGCCACAACACCCGATATGGGGCAATACTTTGTGGTATCGAGTACAAGAGGAAGGTATGTTCCCAAGTCCAAGCGATGGTGGAAAATCACCTCATACTCCTACACCAACCAGGCTCAAGTGACCCCGGACCATCCTACCCCTGTACGGTTCTGGGACGTCAGGCTCATGGCAATGGCAGTGCATCATACATGTCTCTTCCACTAGGCTGGAATTAATAGGCTCAAGAAGACGCGCCACTACTTCATTGATGTCATCAAGAATGTCCCTTTGGGCCAAAGTCTAGATGGGATTGGATCGACTGTCTTCATCGTTATGGTAATAGTGGCACATGAGTCTCCTAATATGATGACCACTGTCTCCAAAGTCGGCACCAGCTTCCCATCAGGGTCTGGTATCCCCAAAGCAGCTCCCCCTTCGGATGATCCCTCCACAAGTGGAGAGTAAATGGAAGATGCACCCCCTACCTTTGAAGAGGGAATCTCCACCACAGTCGACGAGTTAGTACAGGTGAAACTCAGTAGCGAGGTGGACCCGAGACCCATTATGGTTAACACCGACCTTCCCCCAAGGAGTAGCAACGGTATGTAGAATTATACAGATAGCACTATGACATGTTTTCCGGGAATTACGACGAGATGCCAGGGCCAGACCCCCAGGTATCCGTCCACCACCTTGGCCTTCCAGAAAACCATCGCGGGTTCAAGCAACCTCCCAAAAAGATGCACCCTTCTCACGATTCCATGGTTGAGGATGAAGTTGACAAGATTATTAAAGCCAACTTCATCTAGGACGTTCAATACCCCCTATGGCTAGCCAACATTGTGCCAGTTAGGAAGAAGAAAGGATAGATCGGGGTCTCTATCAACTTCCACGATCTCAACTGCCACTGTCTGAAGGAAGATTTTCCCCTTCTAGTGACAGAGTTGTTGATTGATGCTATGGCCGGGTTCCATGCCCTCTACTTCATGGATGGGTATTCCGGGTACAACCAGATCCGGATGGACCCTGAGGATTAAGATTTCACTGCCTTTAGGGCCCCCAAAGGTACTTTCTGTTACCAAGTTATGCCCTTCGGCCTGAAGAATGCGGGTGCCACCTATCAACGGGACATGCATCGTATATTCAATCCAATGCTCGGGACACTGATGGAGTGCTATGTGGATGATATGGTGGTTAAATATCTCCAGCGCCAGGACCATCTCAAGGACCTTGAGAAGGTGTTCGACATCCTCTGTTCCCGCCACCTGATGATGAACCCACGGAAGTGTGCCTTTGGGGTCACTTCTAGGATGTTTTTTGGATTTGTTGCCAGATACCGAGGCATCGAGATCGACCCAAAGAAGATCAACGCCATCATCCAGATGGCTCCCCTGAGAAATATTTGGGAACTTCGAGGTCTCCAAGGCCACTTAGCCAACATACACCGATTCATTGCGAATCTGGTGGGCAAGTGTAAGACCTTTTCCCGGATCATGAAGAAAGGTGCCACCGATGAATGGGATAAAGAGTGTCAAACCACCTTCTTGGAAATTAAGCAGTATCTGCTCCAACCTCCGGTCTTGATGCCACCTGTTTCCAGGAAGATGATGGTCCTTTATGTGACCACTCTAGAACGGTCCCCCGGTGCACTTCTCACCCAGAAGAACAACGAGGGAACAAAGAAAATCCTATACTACCTCATATGCATGCTCTATGATACGTAAATTAGATATTCTCCCATCGAGAAGAGCTGTCTGGGGCTCGTATTTGTTGTACATAAATTGTGACACTACTTGCAGCACCACGAGGTGAAGCTGGTCTCTCGGGAATACTCGCTGAAGTACATCCTAAACTGACCTATGTTGATTGGCCGACTAGCACGGTGGTCGGTGATCCTCCAGCACTTCAACATTAGGTTCGTACCTCAGAAGGCTATCAAAGGAATGGAATTGGCATACTTTTTAGCTACTCACCCAACCTCTGTGGATCAGCCAATGGATCTAGGTTTTCCTGATGAGGTAATCCTTTCAGTCGATCATTTCGTCCCTTGCTGGAAGATACACTTGGACGGTGCCTCCCGGTGCCCCACTTGTAGAAGACTCAACAATCCTAGGCTCAACAGAGTGGGCCTGGGTATCGTCTTCATCACCCCAGAGCAAGCCATTCTGCCATATTTGTTCTTATTGTCATAGAACTGCACCAACAATGAGGCTGAATATCATGCCCCCATCACTGGCCTCGAACTGGCCATCAAGATCGACGTGCCCCTTCTGCATGTGAAAGGGGACTCCGAGCTGGTCATCAAGTAGGTCAATGGTGACTATGTTGTCAGGAAGCCACACTACTGGAAATATACTATATCCCAACGGTTCTGAACCGTTGGGAAAGCCCCTCAAACCGTTGGGAAAGGTTTTCCCAACGGTTATGAGAACCGTTGGGAAGTAAGCCGTTGGGAAAAGGTTTTCCCAACGGTTTACTTGAAACCGTTGCAATAGCCCATAGAAATTTAGTTTTTCCCAACGGTTCTCACAAACCGTTGGGAAAACTCAAATGCCACACATTTTCCCAACGGTTCCAAACCGTTGGGATATACCATGTGGAACAATTTCCCAACGGTTTTAAACCGTTGGGAATTGGTGAAGTCTTTCCCAACGGTTTAGAACCGTTGGGAAAAGACATGCTAGAAACTTATATGCCAACGGTTTGAAACCGTTGGCATACCCTATGCTGCAAATTGCAGCACCCTGCAATTTGCACAGCCCCTGTCTATCACCACCGGTCATCAGGGCTCATTTTCACCTCATTTTCACCTCATTTTCGATCCAACTATTGTACCAGTAATAAAATAAAACATACATATTCAATTACGAACAAATTCATACACATTTAACATATAATGGATCCTGAAACTATACAAATCCATAATTAAATTACAATTCATAAACATACATAATTCATATAGAATTCAATTTAAAATTTAGATGACAATTATACGTGGAATCTGAAATTCAATTCATAATATGATCGGTTTTTTCTATACCATATATTTTTACCTCAAATGATGTCCATTTTAAACAAAATACATACACCTGAAGTGATACCGGCCACACCGCACCTCAGATTGAGGCGGGGTTAACTCGTACACGTCACATTTGACTCATGGATCGTTGTGCTAAAGTATCGACAGAATCCTAATACGTTTGGTCGGTTTTCCGTATGCCAGTTGATGTTTTTCACTTAAAATGGCGTCCTTTTGAAACAAAAGACGGACACTATGAGTGGTGCCGACCACACCGCGTCTCCAATTGAGGCGGGGTTGATTCGTACACGTCACATATGACTCATGGATCGTTCTCCTAAAGTTTAAATGGAAACCGAATGCGTTTGGTCGGTTTTCCGTATGTACCTAAAATGTTGTACATTTTAAACAAAAGAGTGACACTTAGACTCATCCCGACCACACCGCGACTGAGATTCATCCCGGGTTGGCTCGTACATGTCACATATGACCCATGGATCATTGTGATAAATTATAAAAAGATTCCGAATGCGTTTGGTCGGTTTTGCGTATGCCAGTTGTTCTTTTCATTTATAATCATGTCCATTTTAAACAAAAGAGACATAGTTAGAGCGGTGTCGGCCACACCACATCTCAGATTAAGACGGGGTTGACTTGTACACGTCACATATGACCCATGGATCGTTGTGCTAAAGTATCGATAGAATCCGAATGCGTTTGGTCGGTCTTCCGTATGTCAGTTGATATTTTTCACTTAAAATGACGTCCTTTTGAAACAAAAGACGGACACTTTGAGTGGTGTCAGCCGCACCGCATGTCGGATTGAGGCGGGATGATTCGTACACGTCACATAGGACTCATGAATCGTTCTCCTAAAGTTACAATGGAAACCGAATGCGTTTGGTCGGTTTTCCGTATGTACTTAAAATGGTGTACATTTTAAACAAAAGAGAGCCATTTAGACTGATCCCGGTCACACCGCGACTCGGATTGACCCGGGTTGGCTCGTACACGTCACATATGACCCATGGATCGTTGTGATAAATTATCAAAAGATTCGGAATGCGTTTGGTCGGTTTTGCGTATGCCAGTTGTTCTTTTTCACTTATAATCATGCCCATTTTAAACAGAAGAGACATAGTTAGAGCGGTGTCGGCCACACCGCGTCTCGGATTGAGACGGGGATGATTGGTACACGTCACATATGACCCATGGATCGTTCTCCTAAAGTTTCAATGGAAACCGAATGCGTTTGGTCGGTTTTGCGTATGTCAGTTCTTTTCACTTATAATCCTACCCATTTTAAACAAAACAGACACAGTTAGAGCAGTGTTGACCACACCGCGCCTCGGATTGTGGCGGGGATGATTCGTACACCTCACATATGACCCATGAATCGTTCTCCTAAAGTTTCAATGGAAACCGAATGCGTTTGGTCGGTTTTCCGTATGTACTTAAAATGATGTCCATTTTAAACAAAAGAGAGCCACTTAGACTGATCCCGGCCACACCGCGACTCGGATTGAGCCCGAGTGGGCTCGTACATGTCACATATGACTGATGGATGTTGGGTCGGAGGTGAGTGTAGTTGATGTAGAGGCAAGGGATTTCTCTGGCTCCACCGGCTGACCGGTGCTGAGCCACCGGCTGGCCGGTGGTCTGGACAGAAGCATGCTATTCTGTCTGGGTTCCACCGGCTGGCCGGTGGTCAGGCACCGGCTGGCCGGTGGTCTGGACAGAAGGTATTCCATTCTGTCTGGGCCCACCGGTTGGCCGGTGGCCATACACCGGCTGACCGGTGGCACTTGGCAGAGGGCAAGGCCTTCTGCCTTGTCCACCGGCTGGCCGATGGGCTGGATCCGGCTGGCCGGTGACCTTACCGGCTGGCCGGTGGTCTCACACCGGCTGGCCGGTGGACTTAAAATGACGTCTTTTTGAAACAAAAGACCGACACTTTTTGAGTGGTGTCGGCCACACCGCGTCTCCGATTGTGGCGGGGTTGATTCGTACACGTCACATATGACCCATGGATCGTTCTCCTAAAGTTTCAACGGAAACCGAATCCGTTTGGTCGTTTTTCCGTATGTACTTAAAATGGTGTTCATTTTAAACAAAAGAGAGCCACTTAAACTTATCCCGGCAACACCGCGACTCGGATTCATCCCGGGTTGGCTCGTACACGTCACATATGACCCATGGATTGTTGGGATAAATTATCAACAGATTCGGAATGCGTTTGGTCGGTTTTCCGTAAGCCAGTTGATTCTTTTCACTTAAAATGACGTCCTTTTGAAACAAAAGACGGACACTTTGAGTGGTGTCGGCCACACCGCGTCTCCGGATTGAGCTGAAACCACCGTGAAACATTCTAATTATTATTCGTGACGTGTACGCGCAGACGGCACGTCAATCGGACGTGCGGTTTGCGCGGTACGACTCAATATTAGTGTTTTAAGTGATGCGCGCGCTTCGTAAACGCGCATGAGGGGGGTCCAAACGGGCCGAACGATGTCGGAATGGCCTGAAATCAGACGACAAATACGGGTGAGTGATTTCTGAAGTGGTCGAGCAGACGGCACGTCAATCGGACTTGTCGTGTGCCCGCGGTGACCGACAACGCAGTTATGGTGTCATAAACGGCCAGAACGGGCGTCCAACGGTCAAATTCATAGCGGACGGCCTCAGATTGATCTGAAACCACCGTGGAACATTTTAATTATTATTCGTGACGTGTACGCGCAGACGGCACCTCAATCGGACGTGCGGTTTGCGCGGTACGGCTCAATATTCGTGTTTTAAGTGATGCGCGCGCTTCGTAAACGCGCGTGAGGGGGGTCCAAACGGGCCGAACGATGTCGGAATGGCCTGAAATCAGACGACAAATACGGGCGACTGATTAAAATAATTCAACTCCAATACTATACTACGAGTCTAGATAAAACCAACAACTAGAATAGATTAAACATCACATGTCAAGTCAAAAATGTAACGGATCAATATGTCCCACATCAGCATCACCATCTCCATCATCATCATCATCATCGCCCTCGTCATCGTCCTCCTCATCGTCATCACCCTCCTCAACGCCTTCCTCCTCGCCTTCGCCCTCCTCCTCGCCCTCCTCATCTCCATCCTCTTCCGAATCAGACTGCTCGCCATCATCATCTTCAAGCTCGACATCGGCCTGACCACCACTGGAACTGCCACCTGGTGCACCATATATAGAATGTATCGACGACATGTATTCATCAATCGCTGGGCTGGCCTCTGCTGGAAGTGTTGGACGCAGAACTTCAATAAATTTCATAAATGCACTGTTTGCCCTTGCAGACTGTTCTGCCGTCTCTGTGGCCCTTTTCTCAGCCTGTTCTGCTTGTGCCCTAACTTGCTGCAGCTCGGTGGCACTACAACTCGTACCTGAGGCAGGCCAATACCTCGTCGGGGCTATCCTAGGTCGGCAGCGTACTCTGCCAGAATGATCATCTCCCAACACCTGATGTAAGTGATCAGATGGCCCAAAATTGTCTGCTTCTTGGGCATCGAGGGCCTCTAAAGCATCCTGTTACAAATATAAATATATTGTTAAGTTACGAAATAGATATTAAAATATAAAATCAACAGATTAAAACTTACAATCTGCTGCTGAGTCGCTTCGTTGACAGCACGTCCATCCTTTTTTCGTCTACTCGAGCAAAACAGTTTTGCTCGAGGCACACGTCCTTCAATATTTTGTACTTTCCTCTACAATGACATTGAAAACAAAATTTATATAAATACTTCAGCAAATAATTAAATAATTGAGGAAAAAAAAGAAAATGTAAGTCGTAAAGAAAACTTATAAACAATTGTCATACCTGCTGCCTCTCATGATCCGGCATCGTCGTGCGTCCTAGTGTATGGAGGTATTTTTTTGCATCAATGTTTTTTTTATTTTTACCAGATGATTCCTAAATAAAATTCGATAATGCAAAGGATAATATTAATGCAAAACTTGAAAGTTATTATTTAAATACCTCAAATGTAATTCATACCTTAAACTGGGTACTCGTCCAATGAGTAATCATCTGACGATACTGCTCTATAGGACAATCATCCACGACTGGTACCGCCTCTAACTCAGTGCCAACTCTAGCACGCCAGCCAATATACAGCTCATGCTTGTAGGCTCTCCAAAGCTCGCCTAAATCCTTTAGACGTTCCATTCGTGCACCCTCACCATCAGGAAAATTAAATCGAAGCTGAAATGAAAATATTAATTTATATAAATACAAAAAAAATTCATGGCATTAAATACAACAGATTTTTTTACCCATATCTCTGACCAAGCTCTATCTTTGACCTCATGTGGCAAATGTCTCCACGACAGCGGGCTGACGGGAATGATGTCGGAGTATTTGGCAAGCGTCGCCATAAAACTCCGACATTGCTGCCCTGTTTTCTCAACCATCTGATTGTCTTCATTATATTCCACCATAACTTGTGTGCGACGGTTCCACACCGAACGCATGCGTGTACGGCCCCGCCCCCGCCTCCTTTCAGTAGATGTATCTGTCATGAAAGAAAAACAAATATTTTATCAAAACATGTTATAATGAAAATAAATATTACTATAAAAATTTGATAGGGTTTTATAAATATACCTGTGCTAGTCTGATCAATGAGTGGCGCCGGATCCACAGAACCTGATGGAACACCCTCTGGTGGAACGGGAGTCGAAGACGATGGAATATAAAAGCTCGGAGAGACAGAAGTAGAAGGAAAAGAAGATGGAACAACTGTATGACCTGATGCTGACTGGGGAGTGGGAATCATCATGGGATGTGAAAATGATGGGGCAGAAGATGCAGAAGGTAGCGAAAACATGGGAGGTCTAAATATCCCGTGTGTCCCTAACGACACACCGGGATCAGAATGTGGGAAGGCTGAAATGTCAGTGGGAGGGGCAGGGTCTAGTCGGGCACGCGCAGCTCTACGTCCACCTCTGGTACGAACCCTCCTCGTACCACCGGCCTGAGTACTCGGACCAGTACTAGGCTCCTCGTCGAATAACTGTCGACGTAATGGTGGATCCTACAAAAAAGTTTACAAAAAAAATTAATCACATGACATTATATATTCTGTAAATATATATATATATATTTGAAATAAAGTACTCACTGTAGGCACTAATGGTGGAATGCCCAGCTCCTCCATCCGACGATTGTTCTCCGCCATTTTTTTTCTTCGTCTCTCTTCAATTGGCTTCATTTCCTGCATTGGAAAACAAATATGTAATTAATTAGAAAAAGAAAATTAATGTGTAAACCAAAAAACTAAATATATGAGGGAATGAGGGGATTCATTGGTAATTTACCTATCAATTGTTTTAGAAGAGCTTGAATGAATTTAATAAAACATACAAGTTGTAATGTTCACCAAGTTTGAAATATTGTTTGATTTGGTTTGAATACAGTTCAATTCCAAATTAGAAAATGCAATTCAAATAAAACAGCAACCAATAAACATTGAAAATTCACATAACGGTCAAGTCAGCTAAAACATATTTGTGATCAATACTAAATAAATATGAATATTACCAACCTTAACAACCCAACTCGAGGTAAACCAAAAGAATTGAGAACATGGATGAATGATTCTATATATTTCCAACCACAACTTCAGGTTCACAATCAACTCTGACAATTGAGCTATTGGAGTCATCAAAAGAAATAAATGGATTGGTTCCAATGGCAATAGGGACAGTGTCAATTCCATCATCAGCATCATCAAAAATATGTCTTGGAATTACTTCAACTACGACACCAAATTCAGGTTGAAGTTGATCTTTGACATAAAAAACTTGTTTAGCCATTGATGCCAACACATATGGTTCTTCGGTTGCAAGAGTGCGGGTCATATTAATTACTCGAAATCCACAATCATCAATAAATGTGCCATGTCTCGTCATCGAATCAAACCAATGGCATTTCATCATTGTGACTCGTCCATGAGAGTAATAATCCAATATTATTATTTTCTCAACGACTCCATAATAACCCACATTTTCAAGTCGCGGTCTACTATCTGATGCGCTGGCATAACAATCTGTTGTGGCAGTAACCATAATACCATCATGTTGTGTTCTCATGTTTTTGGCTCGTTCAGTGACAATAAATCTGTACCCATTGATAACAATTGATTTACAGTCACGAACCACGGTATTAGGACCAAAAGCCAAAGCTCTTATTTCCTCAGAGACAGAGTCAGCAGACAAACTCAATACCTGCAATATAAATGACAGCTAAACTTAAGTAAATATTGAAATATTTAATTTAAACAGTAATATTTTTACCTTCAATTTTAACCAAGCAGAAAACTCTTTGCTATGCAAAGTCTCTCTCCTTCTCAAAGATAAAGAACGATGCTTCCTATTTATCATTGTTTTATGTTCCCTGTAGATAAAAAAATATGAATAGTTTAACAGATATATATGTAAGATATACATATTCAATTTTGTTACCTGATATAGTCATCGAACAAATCACAGTTGAACAAAACTGTGCGATGTGCCATCTCCCGCTCTTCATTGCTTAATGTCTTCAATGTATATGATCCAGGAATTCCTCCTGTTTGAGGAAGTGATGGAAAACTGGGTTCAATTTGCTCATATTGTTCTTCTTCATTTCTCATTGGTCTGCTCATTCTTGTAGTAAGATCAGACAAATACATTGAACAGAAATCCATACATTCTTGAGCTAAGTAACCGTTCACGATAGAACCTTCGGGATGATTCTTGTTTCGAACATAAGACTTTAATGTGAACATATTTCTTTCAGTTGGATACATCCAACGAAAAGAAACAGGTCCTCCGAGAAGTATTTCAGTTGGAATATGGACAGTCAGATGCAGCATGCATGTGAAAAATGATGGGGGAAATATTTTCTCCAACTCACACAAAATTAATGGGGCATCTGTCAACATTTTTTGCAAGAAAGACTTCGACAACTTCTTAGCACAAAGATCTCTAAACAAATGGCACAACCGAATAACACCCACCCTTACATTATTGGACAAAAGATGACGGATTGCTATTGGAAGCAACTCATGCAGTAGAACGTGATAATCATGAGTCTTCAAAGATTTTAGCTTCAACTCTCTTCTGTTGACCCGTTTAGATATGTTGCTTGAATAGCCATCAGGAACTCTAATAGTCTCTAATACTTCCAAAAATTGTTTTTTTTCAGTAGGTGTCATCACATAAGAAGCACATGGAAGTTGCCATTTATTTTCACTGATACGCACAGGATGCAATTCTGGTCTGATGCCCCAATCCACCAAGTCACGTCGAGATCGTAAATCATCTTTTGTCTTCCCCTTGACATTTAGAAGAACTGAAAGCAACATTTCACATATATTCTTTTCAATATGCATTACGTCTAAGCAATGACGTAGCAAATTGGTTGACCAATAAGGCAAATCAAAAAAGATACTCCTCTTCCTCCAATTGTAACAGGTTTCTGTGGAAACATTCTTTCTCTTTCCAGATTTCATTTGACCCTTCCCGAACGAAAAACTGAAATCTTTCAATTCATTAAGCACATCAGTTCCAGACATACGCTGAGGTGGATCATCGGTCTCTATAGTATTATCAAATCTTCGACGATTCATTCTATATGGATGATCCTTTGGCAAAAATCGTCGATGTCCCATAAAACTGAAACTACAACGATGTTTCAGTCTTCTGGATCGTGTATTCTTCATACAAACTGGACATGACAGTTTCCCCTTCGTGCTCCATCCAGACATCATTGCATAAGCCGGAAAATCATTGATTGTCCACATAAGCGCAGCGCGCATCTGAAATATGTCTTTTGAACATGCATCGTATGTGCGCACACCCACATCCCAAAGAAGCTTCAACTCTTTTATTAAAGGTTGCATGTATACATCAATATCAATGCCAGGATCAGAAGGACCAGATATGAGTATACTCATGAAAGTGAAAGGTTTTTTCATACACAACCATGGGGGAAGATTATAAATGTGTATAAAAACTGGCCATGTGCTGTGCGAAGTAAGCATCTGCCCAAACGGATTAAAACCGTCGCATGAAAGACCCAGCCTCACATTACGCACGTCAGCTGCAAAATCAGGATGTCGAGCATCAAATCTCTTCCATGCAAATCCATCTGCAGGATGAACCAACTCATCATCAGTCTTCTTTCTCTCGGTATCATGCCATCTCATTTTTATTGATATGTCATCAGACATAAAAAGATTCTGGAGTCTGGGAATCAATGGAAAGTGCCACATTACTTTCTGTGGAACGCGGGATGGTGTTCCATCAGATTTTGACTTCCAGCGGGATGTGCCACATTTTATACAATCATTTCGTTCAGCGGTTTCCTCCCAGAATAAACTGCAATCTTTCGGGCAAGCATGAATTTTGTTTCTTGAAAATCCAAGTTCCTCAACTAACTTCCATGCCATATAGTGGTTTGAGGGAATATCTGCATCATCTGGAAGTAAATCCTTCAAGAGGGTAAGAATGTAATCGATTGCTGTATTAGAAATCCCATACATAGTTTTCCCATGAAATAATCGGATTAAAAATTCCAGCTTTTTCATTTTATCGCATTGCCGATATACTGGAGTCGTGGCAGCATCATTCAATTTTTTCACCCTATCAATATCATCATTTTCACTAGATGCATCAGCTGTCCTCATATCGAAGTCTTCTTGAGTCGAAATCCTTTCTTTTTCATGATGACGAATAAACGGAAACCGATCATCTAACAAATTCTCCATTCCAGTCTTTTCATTTCGATCATCACCAATTTGAGATTTCGTTTTCTCCCCATTGTGATACCACAGAAAGTAGTTTGCTTGAAACCCATTTTTGGTTATGTGGTAGCTGACTTCTTCACGGCTCAACCAAGGTCTACCAACACAATTGGAACATGGGCAGTGTATGCGACCACTATCTGAAGCATTGTCAAATGCAAAATCTATAAAGCTCTCCAAATTGTTTTGAAAATCATCTGAGATCCGATCGGTTTCATACATCCAACTTCTGTCCATTCTGTAAAAAGAATTTATATAAGTCATTTTGTCATAAACAATTCAATAGGCATTAACTATAATAGAATATACATTTAAGTAAACGATAAAGGAAGAAAATAATCAAGGTATCAACTACACATGTCAAAAAAACATACAAATGTGTTATTGAAAAAATGTAAAACCAACAAGAACTTAATGTGTTATATCACATAACAGCATGACTCATCCCATAACCATATTAGTAGGGTATCATGAACATGAATAACATCAACCTTGTGCCATCCTCCTACCCTACATGACCCCAACCACATGCCACATCTTATTATAGCCTTATCACATCACACCTCATCGAAAAACACTAGGGAAATCATAGTACATCTCACCTGAAGACACATGGACAATCACATCGCATCTTGCCTAAAAACACATGGTCAATCACTTTTGAAGAAAGAGTAGGGAATGTTGTACCCCACTCTCTTGGATTTTAATGATCACAATCACTCTCATAGTGATATAATGTTGTTTCAAGTGTTCTTGTTAATAGGCATGATTTCAGGAGCAAGAAGTGGCAAAAAAAAGGAAAAGTGGACTTTTTTCAAGTCCACCGGCCAGCCGGTGTAGGACCACCGGCCAGCCGGTAAGGGCACCGGCCAGCCGGATCCAGCCCATCGGCCAGCCGGTGGACAAGGCAGAAGGGCTTGCCCTCTGCCAGGTGCCACCGGTCAGCCGGTGTCTGGCCACCGGCCAACCGGTGGGCCCAGACAGAATGGGATGTCTTTTGTCCAGACCACCGGCCAGCCGGTGGCCTCCTCACCGGCCAGCCGGTGGAACTCTTTGGAATAGTGAGACCTACTGTCTCACCACCGGCCAGCCGGTGGCCTTCCCACCGGCCAGCCGGTGGCTCCTGGGCAGAAGCTCTCTCCACCTTCCAAGGACAGCCCCGCCCACCCCCATGGACAACCCACCCACCCCTATGGACACCCCTACCCCCTAGACAACCCAACCACCCCCGTGGACAGCCCACCCACCCCCCTCGACACCCCTTCTCCCTATGGACAGCCCCCCACCTCCTTGGATAGCCCGCCCACCCCCCTGGACACCCCTACCCCCTGTGGCCAGCCCACCCACCCCCCCTGGACAGCCCGCCCACCCCTCCTTGAGAGCCCGACCACCCCCGTGGACAGCCCGTCCACCCTTGTGGACAGCCCGCCCACCCCCGTACCCCCTTGGACACCCCGTACCCCCCCCCCCCCCCCCGGGATAGCCCCGCCCACCCTCCCAAACAGCCCACACCCCCCTCCCCTGCAACCCCACCACCACCACCTAAACATACCAACCCCCCTGGACACCCCACACACCCCTCCCCCACCAGGACACCCCACCCAGACCCCCAGGACAGCCCACACCCCCTGGACAACCCCACCACACAACAACTCACCATCTCACAATAACCATCGACACCATGTTACATCGACCAACCATCTCACCAAAACAACCACATATCACAATAAAAATATTGCACATCACAAACCACCGCACAACCAAAACCACCTCACCACATTATACACCACAACTTCATCACACAACACCTCCACACGACACAACACCACCACACATCATCACTATCATACAACTTCATATGACACATCCATGCCCACTAACCATCACATTACAACCCCACATATCACAAAGCCCAACTGGTCACCTCAATCCCCATAAAACAGCCTACAACATACAATGAAACACAACAAAAAACCTCTCATAGAGGCAACATACCCCAACTTCCACAAATTATTTATTCAAGGTCTTTTATTACATTACCCCTTTATTTAGCATGGACATTATAACACAACTGATATTCTAGGGGAAACTAATTAATTAACAAAATATTTATTCATTTCCCTATTTTACACGGTGAAATCACATCAAAATCCAAACTTAAAACTAAAATATTAGATCAATAACAATAAAAACAAGGTACCATATGTGTATAAAGAAAAAATTACTTGATTTGAGATGATTCAAATGGGTTTTCACCTATTCGGATGGGGGATTTGGAGAGCAGCAGAGAGCTGGTGGTGGATTGATAACTTAAAACTAAAATACTAAAGCAATAACAATAAAAATAAGGAATTATATGTGTATAAATGAAAAGATACCTGATTTCAGATGGTTTTCACCTCTTCGGATAGGGGATTTCGCGAGATGAGAGCAGTGGAGCGGATGAAATTAGGTTCTGTGCGAATGGGGGAGAGCTGGATTTGGGGGAAATAATTCCCAACGGTTTTAAAGAACCGTTGGGAAAGAGATGCTAAGGAACCCTTTCCCAACGGTTCTTTTGAACCGTTGGCAAAAGGTGATTAACACACCCCTTTACCAACGGTTTCTTCAAACCGTTGGCAAAGGGGTGGCTTTTCCCAACGGTTTCAATGAACCGTTGGGAAAGGCTTTCTTAATCCTTCAAACCCAACGGTTTTAGCAAACCGTTGGTAAACTCCCGTTGGGAAAAACAGCATTTCCAGTAGTGATTATCACTTACTCAAAACTAAACTAAACACATATATTCTTGTGGAACTCTACAAAAATGATCATTGATTTAATTATGATATGTAGGAATTAACCATACATCAATAAAATGTGTGGTGTGAATTATATCAATAAAAGTGTTTCATATTAATATATAAATGGTTTTTTAATTCAAAACACGTGTCACATAATCAAAACCAAGAAAACAATATATGAGTGTCATGAAACTCTAAGAAAATTATCTTTTATTAATTTATAAACTATTGGAATGAACAAAACATCATTCTTATATAAGGTATAGTAAGAATAACCTAAAATGTATTTTTCCATTTTAATTGTTAAATAATTTTCAAACACACATGACATAGTAAAAAATGATTAAACATGCTAAAATTTTCATCAAACCATATGACAATGATCATTGATTCATTTATATCATATAAGAATTAACTGAACATCATTCTGATGTGTGTGGTGGATGGTATGATCAAATGTATATTTTTCAATTTCAAAATTGATTTAAATTCACTAAGTGTTATTAATAAAAAAATGCAGTTTACAATTACTTATATATATGTTTTTTATTTCAATTACAGGTACATATGGCTCCCTTATCCCCCGGACCTCCCCCTCCTGCTCTCGGCTTCAGCTAGAGTTTCTCCTGAAACCCTTGTCTTCGAGGCGGGCGGCGCGTTTGAGCGCCGATTCCTCTCCTCCTCCTCTCTTCCTTTCTTCCCTCTTCTTCTCGCCCAACCTCCCCTCATTTCCTCCTTCGTGCCGCTGTTTTCTCTCTATTGGTGTGGTTTTGGTGTTTTCGGAGGTGACCTTCAATCCCGAAGATGGTGGTGTTTTCGGAGGTGACCTTCAATCCCGAAGATGGTGGTGCTGCATCCCCCAACTGGTTCATCCCCTCTCTGACCATGTATTCCTTCGCTCCTATCCAGGTCGGATTTGGAGTGATGGTTACTCAACAGTTTTGGGACAAGTGGAATGGTGGTCGAGGGATTTCCAGATGCTCCTATGTCGGCACGATCATGGTTTTGGCATCCATTATTAGTTTAGGAGAGAGGTCATTGCTTGGAGGCACTGGCTACACTTATGCCTGCCTAACCCTAAGGCCCTCTACTTCTCTCTGAGTTGGAGCTGGAGAGGTGGTTCCTCAATGGCTTTGGGAGGTGGGATCTGGCGGCAGTTGTTTCTTCTCACGCGACTTGTTTCTCCTATCTTTGGTGATGATGTGTGTGTTCCTTCTTTGGTAGTGAATTTTTATAAGGTTGGTTCGGTGATGTTTTTGTCTTCTGCATCTGCTATAGGTTTGTTCTAGATTTCCTTGATGATGGTGTGTCGGTTGTTCTATCAAAGCCCTTGGCCTCCCAAATCACGGCTCTGACCCCTCATTCCTCCGCGACTCTCCATGTCGGGTCTGGAGAGGCAGTTACATAGGGATTCTCGGCTACGAGGTTCGGTGGTCTTTGGCTTTCCAGACACTCCTGTGTCGGATTCAGCTTTCTCCTGTGATTTTGGGTTCTTGTCAGACGGATTGCTCGAGATTTCTTCCTCAAGACATGTTGAAATTTTGTTGTTTTTTTCTACGAAATCTCAAAATAATGCTTGGTGGATGTTGATTTGTGTTCGTTTTGGGATGTGGTGGAGGCCTTCAGCAATGGGAGGCCATGGCTACAAGCTCTTTGTTTAGGCCTTAGTCTGTTCCACAATCTGCTCTTGCTCCAGGACTCCACCTCTCTTCTCCTAGTTGGAACTGCGCGGTGGTTTTAAGGTGTTTTGGGATATGAGTTTGGGCGGTCGACGGTGTTCCAGGAAATGTCTCTCGTGATGGATTCATCTTCATCTTTGGGTTCAGCCAGGTTCATATGTTCAGTGGGTTTAGTTTGGTTTCTCTGTGATGGTGGTTTGATTTTCTGGTGGCGTAGATGTTTCAAATCGTCAGCAGGCACTGGGTATAGAAATTATGTTTACTGCGAATGGTGATGGTAGTGTTTTGAGATGATGCAGTAGCCTTTACGATGCAATATTTACCAGACGGATCCGTGATTTGCGGGATTTTTCATTCACACAACAGTCCCGAGGTGATGCCTTCGTTTTTTAATGTTGTTATTACACCTTGTTTTTGAATTTTGAATGTTATGTGCGGTTCCCACTCTATCCTCAAAGTGGTTATTATGAAAATAACAAAAAAAAATATTTGGAGGAATTGCAGGTACATCTTAGAGGTTTTTAAAAAGTAATATGATTATTGATTCTTTAATAAACTCTATAGAAACTGTTTTTGTATTTATAAATATTTTAACAATAACTTTATGTATGATTATGTGGTGAAATAATTATATTTTTATATTATATATATTATATCAATTCTGGTATGCTTTGTATTTATTATGATGGTGATTTCTTAAATTCTGATATGTTTTATATGTATTCTAATCTGTTTAATTTGTGGGGTTGTTACGGCACTCAAAGTAGTTATTGTAGTTTTTTGGGAATTTTCTAAATGATTTTTATCATTGAGAAAGAAGGTTTTATTATTGTCCAGTACTTTTTTATCACCGGTAAAGGAACCCCACCCTCGTAGCACTATATTTCTCAGAACTTTTTTAGCACTGATAAAGGTTTTTTTGAGCACTGATAGAGGGGAAATCTATTTCATTGGATGTAGAGATTAATAAATTTTAGAGAAATAATATTGAAGATGTAATTCAATTCAAACCAAAATAATATAAATTATTTTCTTTAAGGAATGAAGGTTGTTGATGTGGGATCTGATGGTGGAGCTTCAAAGATCAACTAATGATATCACACTACTAGAAAAACAGGTATTTGCGACGGGTCATTTGCGACGGGATCCCGTCGCAAACGGCTTTTTGCGACGGGCCCCGTCGCAAATGACCCGTTGCTGAAAACGGTGTTGCAACAA
Source organism: Viscum album (assembly GCA_963277665.1). Classification (NCBI taxonomy): domain Eukaryota; kingdom Viridiplantae; phylum Streptophyta; class Magnoliopsida; order Santalales; family Viscaceae; genus Viscum; species Viscum album. The sequence continues at coordinate 588,147,189 of OY728167.1, forward strand.
CAATTTTTTGCGACGGGCCCGTCGCTAAAGCCTTTTTCCGCGACGGGGAGAATCCCCGTCGCAACTAGTACTCTGTATATTTGTAAAAAACTTTTCAAAAACTATTTGCGAGGGGGCCCGTCGCAAAAACTATTTAAAAAAAAACTATTAATAAATTATTTTAATGCATATAATAATAATACTATTTGCGACGGGCATAGTATCCCGTCGCAAATACTATAAAAAAAATAAAAAAAAATAAATTATTAATAAAATATTTTAATTAATATAATAATAATCCAATTATAATTCAAAAATAAAAAATAATAAAATATTAATAAATGATTTTAATTAATATAATAATAGAATTATAATTCACAAATAAAAATAATAAATTATTTTAATTAATATAATAATAATAGAATTATAATTCAAAAATAAAAAATAATAGAATATTAATAAATGATTTAATTAATATAATAATATTAGAATTATAATTCATTAATAAAAAAAATATTAATAAGTTATTTTAATTAATATAAAAATAATAGAATTATTTTACATTCAAATATTAAAATAATTCAAGTATTACAAAAAAATATAATTAAATTATAATATTATAAAATTTTAATATATATATAAATTATAATATTATAAAAATTTAATATATATATAAAATTTAATATTATAAAATATAAATAATATTATTATTCATATTAATATTGTTATTTAAAAATATAATATTATTAATATTTTATAATGAGACAGAAACTACACAAATAGAAAAAAAATCATATTTTGATTTCACAAATTTTATAATATAAATACAAACTCTAATCTGAAGGATGGGGGGATCTGCAGATGGTGGTGGAGGAAACTCCATCCCTAAAGCATGAGTGAGTCGGCGCATGTACTCCATCTGCTCCTGATGCTACTGCTGCCACCGACTCGTCTGCTCCTCGTACAGCTGCTGCTGGCGTCGACGCTCCTCCTCATGCTGCTGACACATCTGCTCCTGCTCATGTCGGAGACTCTCTATCAGTGCAGTCTGAGATCGCAACTGATCCTCATACTGTGTAGAAGAAGAAGATGCACGAGCTCCTCTCGAGCTGGACGTCGACATCGCAGCACTGCCATAATAATCTTCGGGAGTCAGTCGAGAGCCGATACCAACTACCCGACCCTTCTCGAAGGCATACTGGGTGGCCTGCATCCATACCGCCTCATCAAACTGACGACCAGTGGTCTGATCTGATGACTCAGCCTGACTCTCAGGCCGGGCCTGTGACGCTGCGGGCTCATATGACTCCTGTAGTTGCAATTTAAAATTAAAATTGTGAATATATTATATGCAGTTAATTTTTAAACTTGAAAACAAATAATACTGACCACGATGTGATGCTGACGATCACCTCTGAGCTCTCCAGTAGCAGGATCACTATACATCCTCCGATATACGTCGTACTCCGTAATATCGGGGTGCTCGACAGCCTATAAGAATAAAAAATAAACTGTTAATATTTATAGTTATATAAAATATTTATAAATAATGTACGTACCAGATGCTGTCTATGAGTACTGAAAGAACGACTCCCAGCTCGATGAGTCACCTCTTGTCTCCCCCGATTCTGCCTCCCCACCGATGATCTCCTCTGAAAGGCACCACTCAACCAGTGCGCACATAATCCATCTCATACATGGGATGAAATGTACTCTGGTCGGTGTGCTCTACATGACTCGTCAAAATCTGACACTCCTGCTTTTTTCATCGCAGCTTTTCTTAAATTGTGCAAAAACTGACGAAGGCGATCACACATGGCCACCTCCCATGCCTCGTGGATGGCGTCACGCATGGTATCCTCGATCGGATACCATAAACCCTACAAATAAATCAAAATATCAAGTTAGAAATGAAATAATTTTCAAAATAAAAATTATTTATTTACGTACGTACCAACCAATGGCCGAACATGGCCTGCTGCACATCAATGGGAATCTGCTCCAATGTGGTCCACGGCTGAGAGAAATAGTTGCGCAAAATAGTGTTGTCCTGTCCGACTGCTATATGCGGAAAACTGTAAAAATAATAAACATTTATTATGTGAATAGATTAATGAAATCTTAGTCAAATCCACAGGTTATCACACAGGTTATCACACCTCCGTGTGCGTGGATCAAACCCAAGACGTGGACGTCGCTCAGGGACGGGGTCAGGAATCATCAATCGTGCAAGACCGCGCCCCCTCCGTGTACTCCCTGGAGCGCCTGCAGACTGAGGGTCATCTGGCAGCAACTCATCCGCATCGAAAGTCAGGTCAGCATCCGCCAACTCACGAAATGTGGCGTCGTCCATCTGAAACAGAAAATGTTAATGTTGTTAGCAAATAATTGATAATTACTATTATATATACATATATACATATTATGATTGTATATAAATACCATGGAATTCTATCAGTATTCATCTTCATCACCATCTTCATATATGTCAATGTCATCTTCATATTCCTCCTCAACATCATCGATATCCATTCGAGTTACAGTTGCTTCATCTCTTACCATTTCAAATTCATATGTGACATCATTAACATCATCGTCATCACCGACTCTTAAATGTGGGGTGTCGTCATCGATACTCATGTCTCTTTGTAAAAAAGATTGATTTTGAGTACTCTCTTGAAAAACTTCAATTCTTTGCACATCAGTGAAAGCACATTCACTTTGACTAAACTGATTGTCTCGAATTTTGATTTTTATTACACTCCACCAATCAGTCAAGTCTCTTGATGTAGCACAGTACTTTGCGTAATAAACTTGATATGCCTGTTGAGCCAATAAGAATGGTTCATTTACTGCGAGAACACTTTTACATTTAATATCGATGATTCCATGAGTCGGATGAACACGCACGCCTCTCTCTGTATCCAACCACCGACATTTGAACATGGTTATGTAATGTTGTCCAAGATAACAGAGTTCAATGATTTCATCAAGTATGCCATAAAAGTCAACTTCATTTTCTCGATGATGAGATCCTCTCAAGCTAACTCCACTGTTCATTGTTTTTTTCGATTCCCCATATGCATGTGTGTGGAATCGAAATCCATTCACCACATATGCATTATAAGTTTTAACAAGTTTGGAAGGTGAGTTACTCAATACACACAGTCGTTTGTCAATTTTATCAGCATGTCGAGACACCTGAAAATTTGTGAAATAATTATCAATATAGTAAACTATACATTGAATGAGTTGCTAAAAGATAAAGAATTTATGTTACCAGTTTTTGAAACCACTGAGAGAAATTTTTCAGTCGACGTTCTTCGAGAGCAGCTGCTGTAATTTGTGGAATTTGTTTCTTGATATGATTATCATACAACCTATAAAAACCAAAGTTATTTACTGTAACATAAATGATAGAATAAGTGATATAAACACTTACAGTACAACTGATGTCATCTCTTCACAGTTGAGCAGAACATACGTATGAGCTCTATGATGTTCATCATCTGAAAGCCAGCGTTCATAAACTCCACCAAAACCAAGCTCTGACTGGTTGAAAACAGATAATTGATTGTCGATTTCATCAATATTCCTCTCGTTCCGTCCCATTTGGTTGTGTTTTGAAGGATACTCAGATTCAAAATAATGGGAGCAGAAAAAAGATATTTCCTCTTGCAAATAATCTTCTGCAATAGATCCTTCAACAGATGCTTTGTTACGTACTTTTCTTTTCAATTTTTGCATGCATCTTTCAAATGGGTACATCCATCGAAACTGTACTGGACCTCCACATTTGGCTTCATATGGCAAATGTAACATCAAATGTTCCATTGAGTCGAAGAAAGACGACGGAAATATTTTTTCCAGTTTACATATAATTACAACATCTTTTTCAAGTTTGTCTAGAGCATCATAATCTGCTGTAGCCGCACAAATTTCCCAAAAAAAATGAGACATGTCTGTTATGGAATCCCAAATCACAGAATTCAACAGACCTCTTAATCCAATGGGTAACAGTCTTTCCATTATAACATGACAATCATGACTTTTTAATCTAGTAATATGACTATTCTTTACACATCTAACCAAATTGGAAGCACAACCATCTGTAAGTCTCAAATCTGCAATCCACTGACAAAATAATAAACGATTTTCTTTAGACAGTGTATAAGCTGCTTTTGGTTTCATTAACCTTTCTGTTCTGACATTCTCAAACAGTTCCAATTCTGGACGCCTGCAAATTTGGGCAAGATCTAAACGTGCATTTACATTATCTTTGCTCTTTCCTGGCGTATCCAAAACTGTATGAAACAAATTATCAAAACAGTTCTTCTCAATATGCATGACATCTAACATGTGTCGGACCAACAAATCAGACCAATATGGCAAATCCCAAAATATGCTACGTTTAATCCAATTGTGTTCTTTCCCAAAATCAGAAATTTTCTGTTGGTTTATTGTGGGACCAAAAGTGATGGGAGGTAATGAAAATACAACTGATTTTAACTCCGAACCTGATAGCATTTTTGGAGGTCCTTCCCTTTCAACTGTTCCTTTTCTGAAATGAGATCTGTTTCTGCGAAAAGGATGATCAGCTGGAAGAAATCTGCAATGACAGTCCAAATAACATGGTTTCTTTCCATGAATGAGCATAAATGCTTTGTTCTCTCCCATACAGGAAGGACATGATTTTTGACCATGTGTACTCCAGCCAGATAACATCCCATAAGCCGGGAAGTCACTTATTGTCCACATCAATGCTGCTCTCAGTATGAAATTCTGTTTCGTTGCAACATCATATGTACTGACACCAGTACTCCACAATAAATTTAATTCATCAATCAATGGTTTCAAATAAACATAAATATTTTTCTTCGGATGTCCTGGAATTAGTAAAGTCAAAAAGATATATGGCTCCTTCATCAACATCTATGGAGGTAAATTGTACGGAGTTAAAAAAACAGGCCAACATGAATATTGACTACCATAAGATCCAAATGGACAGAAACCATCAGTGGAAAGGCCCAGTCGAACATTTCTAGCTTCTAAAGCAAAGGATGGATGCACTCTATCAAAATGTTTCCATGAATCACCATCGGCTGGATGATTCAAGCTTTTATCGGTTGAAATATTCTCTTTATGCCATGACATCATTGTCGTTGTATTCTTAGACATGAATAAACGCTGAAGTCTGGATGTAAGCGGAAAATATCTCAACTGTTTTACAGGAATCAAACCAGACTTCCTGTGTTGTCCTTCTTTATATCTCAGTTGTCCACATGTGGGACAACTATCCAATGACTCATTTTCCTCAGAATATAAAATGCAGTCATTTGAACATGCATGAATCTTCTGACAAGTAAGTCCCAAATTTCGAACCAACCTCTTACTCTCATAGTAATTTGCAGGTAAAACATTTCCTTCGGGTAACAGTGTTTTAAGCAAAGAAAATATCTGGTCAAAACAGGTGTTTGACATTCCGTTATCTGATTTGATAGCCATAAATTTTGCAACTGCTTCTAATTTGCTCATCTTGCAACCAGGATATAATGCATCCTCAGCAGACTTCAACAACTCATAAAATTCAGACGGTGCCAACTCAGGATTTGACGCTATATCAGCCGGAGTTTCTGTATGTTGAACAGATGAACCTGCAACATCATGTACTAAATCTTGAAACCGGGATGGATCCGGAATCAAGTTGGTATCACCTGCTCTGGAACTGCGTTCACCGTGTTGATATCAAAAAACATAATCTGGTTGAAAACCAAAACGCAAGAGATGTTCTCACACTTTGTCAAACGTGTCAAACGTTCTCAATGCACATTTTCTACAAGGGCATTTTATTTTGCCTTCTGAAACAAATTTTGGATTTGATGCCGCAAATGATAAAAAAGTCTCCACACCCTTTACATATACTGGATTTAAACCAGAACCGTTTGGATTTTTACGTTGATTTATCCATATGCGGTCACCTAATAATGATTGTTGACGACCTCGTTGTTCCATATTTCTCTATAAAATATAAAAGCATTACTGGTTTTGAATAATTTGTTAAAAAAAACACTCAAGCTAGGATAATTATAGAGTTTAGATCATACACGACTGACGCAAACTTTTTATTGAGATAGACCTAAAAATTGACCCTTTAAGAATTAAATATGTTGAGAATAAAACAAAACATGTTACAAATATTGATAATTTTAATATTATATAATTTTTTTATTATTTTCATAGTACTAATATTATTGGTAATTATTCCTAATTATTGTTAATTATTACTAATTATTACTAATTATTACTAATTATTACTAATTATTACTAACTATTACTAACTATTACTAATTATTACTAATTATTACTAATTATTGGTAATTATTAATAATTATTGATAATTATTACTAATTATTACTAATTATTACTAATTATTGGTAATTATTACTAATTATTACCAATTATTGGTAATTATTACTAATTAATACTAATTATTGGTAATTATTACTAATTATTGGTAATTATTAGTAATTATTGGTAATTATCGGTAATTATTACTAATTATTGGTAATTATTACTAATTATTGGTAATTATTACTAATTATTGGTAATTATTACTAATTACTACAAATTATTACTAATTATTACTAATTATTACTAATTATTGGTAATTATTACTAATTATTGGTAATTATTATTAATTATTGGTAATTATTATTAATTATTGGTAATTATTACTAATTATTGGTAATTATTACTAATTATTACTAATTATTACTAATTATTGGTAATTATTACTAATTATTACTAATTATTACTAATTATTAGTCATTATTACTAATTATTACTAATTATTGGTAATTATTACTAATTATTACTAATTATTACTAATTATTACTAATTATTACTAATTATTGTTAATTATTACTAAATATTGGTAATTATTACTAATTATTACTAATTATTACTAATTATTACTAATTATTACTAATTATTACTAATTATTACTAATTATTGGTAATTATTACTAATTATTACTAATTATTACTAATTATTGGTAATTATTAGTAATTATTGGTAATTATTACTAATTATTACTAATTATTACTAATTATTGGTAATTATTACTAATTATTACTAATTATTACTAATTATTGGTAATTATTACTAATTATTACAAATTATTACTAATTATTACTAATTATTACTAATTATTACTAATTATTACTAATTATTGGTAATTAATACTAATTATTGGTAATTATTGGTAATTATTACTAATTATTGATAATTATTACTAATTATTGGTAATTATTGGTAATTATTACTAATTATTACTAATTATTGTTAATTATTACTAATTATTGGTAATTATTACTAATTATTAGTAATTATTACTAATTATTACTAATTATTGGTAATTATTTCTAATTATTACTATTTACCGGTAATTATTGATAATTATTGGTAATTATTCCTAATTATTGGTAATTATTCCTAATTATTGTTAAGTATTACTAATTATTGGTAATTATTACTAATTATTACTAATTATTGTTAATTATTACTAATTATTGGTAATTATTACTAATTATCAGTAATTATTACTAATTATTACTAATTATTGGTAATTATTTCTAATTATTACTATTTACCGGTAATTATTGATAATTATTGGTAATTATTCCTAATTATTGGTAATTATTACTAATTATTGTTAAGTATTACTAATTATTGGTAATTATTACTAATTATTACTAATTATTGGTAATTATTACTAATTATTGGTAATTATTACTAATTATTACCAATTATTACTAATTATTACTAATTATTATTAATTATTACTAATTATTGGTAATTATTGGTAATTATTGGTAATTATTGGTAATTATTACTAATTATTACTAATTATTGGTAATTATTACTAATTATTACTAATTATTGGTAATTATTACTAATTATTGGTAATTATTACTAATTATTACTAATTATTACTAATTATTACTAATTATTACTAATTATTGCTAATTATTGCTAATTATTGCTAATTATTGGTAATTATTACTAATTATTGCTAATTATTGGTAATTATTACTAATTATTGGTAATTATTACTAATTATTACTAATTATTACTAATTATTGGTAATTATTGCTAATTATTGGTAATTATTGCTAATTATTGGTAATTATTACTAATTATTGGTAATTATTACTAATTATTGGTAATTATTACTAATTATTACTAATTATTTCTAATTATTACTAATTATTACTAATTATTTTAATTATTACTAATTATTACTAATTATTACTAATTATTGGTAATTATTACTAATTATTACTAATTATTACTAATTATTGGTAATTATTACTAATTATTACTAATTATTACTAATTATTGGTAATTATTACTAATTATTACTAATTATTGGTAATTATTACTAATTATTACTAATTATTACTAATTATTGGTAATTATTACTAATTATTGGTAATTATTACTAATTATTGGTAATTATTACTAATTATTGGTAATTATTACTAATTATTGGTAATTATTACTAATTATTGGTAATTATTACTAATTATTGGTAATTATTACTAATTACTACTAATTATTGGTAATTACTACTAATTATTGGTAATTACTACTAATTATTGGTAATTACTACTAATTATTACTAATTATTGTTAATTATTACTAATTATTGGTAATTATTACTAATTATTGGTAATTATTACTAATTATTGGTAATTATTACTAATTATTGGTAATTATTACTAATTATTGGTAATTATTACTAATTATTGGTAATTATTACTAATTATTGGTAATTATTACTAATTATTACTAATTATTCCTAATTATTGATAATTATTGGTAATTGTTCCTAATTATTAGTAATTAAATGAATAATTATCAATAATTAGGAATAATTACCAATAATTAGGAATAATAACATTATTAGTATATTTTATTATTAATATTAAAATAATATAATTTTTTAATTTATATACAATTCTCCTTTCATCTGTGTGTTTTTTATCTCCACATACAAATAATACATGTAGAGACAGCAAACACACAGATGAAAAGAGAATTGTATATATATAAAAAATTATATTATTTTAATATTAATAATAAAATATACTAATAATGTAATAATGTTATTATTCCTAATTATTGTTATTTATTACTAATTATTAATATTTATTCTTAATTATTAAAAATTATTACTAATTATTCCTAATTACCATTAACTATGAACAATACTAATAATTTAAATTTATTAAGTAACAAAACAATGTAAACATAATTAAATTACAACTAATTAAGAATAATTGAAACTAATAAAAAATTAAAAATAAATATTAAATTAAAATGAATATAAATACCTTGAAAATTGATCTGAGGTTGATCTCTGATCGTTCTTCAAAACTTCAATATGAACTCCGGAGAAAAAAATTAAACTTGAGAAAAACTGAACTTTAGAAATAAAATTTTGAGAGAAGAAGAAGATGGAGTTTGAGAATGATTTGAAAAAAACGGATTGGGGTATTTATAGGTTAGATTATTTGCGTCGGGTGCATTTGCGACGGGTATCCCGTCGCAAATAATATTATTTGCGACGGTACCCGTTGCAAATACCTTAGCCATCATTTATTACGATCAACGCTTAAATAGTTATTTGCGACGGGTCCCGTCGCAAATAACCACCTGCCGACATACCATTTGCGACGGGGGAATATTCCCGTCGCAAATACCTTTTACCGCCGCCGGTTATTTGCGACGGGAATATTCCCCCGTCGCAAATATGTTTTCCGCGATTTGGCGCGCAAAGCGCGCCGGTCCTTTTGCGACGGGGAAAGCTATCCCGTCGCAAAAGGCTACTTATTTGCGACGGGCAAATACCCCCGTCGCAAATAAGTTTTTAACGAAGATATTTGCGACGGGATTTATTCCCGTCGCAAATACCCATTTTTCCCGTAGTGTCACTAGTGGAGATAAATACATTGAATCTTATGAACTCGCTGATATTTATAAGCTATTATTGAATATATTTATGAGTCAAAGATAATTAATTTGGAGAAAAACTTGGGAATTGTGTAAGTAAAGGCCAATAGTTTTTTAGACTATGATGACATGTTTAATTTAAAATCCCTAATTGTTATAGCCACCAAAATAATATTTAGGATTACTGATTTGACACTTTTCATATACACTTGATTGGGTTGGTATAAGAAGATATTTGGACAATATAAATTGATTTAGTA